>CAKNYM010049098.1:144984-156393 GCA_932195095.1 Andricus curvator
ACTACAGGACCCCTCTAAATATTAAAGAGAGTGAAATCTTACTAACTAAATTGGAGAAAAGTGAGCCATTAAAGATGGGTAGAAAATTACTGATTCGAATAGTCGTAATATTTCCTAAGTCGATAGTGGAAAACTAATACTTCTTTGTTTGAAATACAGTAATTGATTTCAGGCTGTTTATATCAATTATAAGTATTTTATAGGAATGGGAAACGTGAAAAATAGAAATGTTCAATAAGAAAAAACGCTATACTGTAACATTTTCAGTTTTATTGGAACAATAAGGAAATTTGTAAGCAGGCTACGTCACCTCCTTCAACATAATACATATGCATATCAGTGTTTAATGATTTTGTTGAGGAGTCCTGCTTTGTCCTGATCTGCCCTATTAACCTGTGGAATAATTATTAACATTTGTTATTATCTTATAAAATTATAGAGAATACTAAATCAAAGTTATTTTTAATTTGCTTGTGAGAGTAATTTCGATATCCTTTAATATAATAATTGAAATCTCCAGCTCTATTAGGGTAGCTCAAATATAATAGAATTTTGTTTTAAGGGAAGAATCCCGAAAAGCTTTCATTCGGTGAAAAAACAACCTTCAAATGAAAAAAATCAATATTTTCTTACCTAATAGATCAAATCAAATTTATATATTTTTTAAAATAGTAGCAAGTTGCCAGAAAAGGGAAAAAATCAATCAGTACAGAGAGGTAGGAAAATGGTGCTCAACATTTTAAAACACTCCTGTTTTTCTGAACAGAAAATTAATTTTTGATCTTCCTACGGTTTTAAATGAGAAAATAAAATTTTGGCATATATATATGATATAAGAAAAAAAAAATTTTACGTGGAGGGATGGTTTGAGAGCCCTAAGGAAAAAATTCACAGTTGCTTTCGCACTAAATAAACGCTTTTTGGCGGTTTAAAATCCAAAAAACTTTTTTTCATTCCTGACACCTTAATCTCTGTATATTGTCGTTAGCATACACAGGCTCATGCAAAAAATAACAAGTTTTTACGAAATTATTATCTCTTCACGAAAGATTTCATCTTATCCCCTACTTATACCTGAAGGTATGTTTTCGTTCAAAAAGTGTTATTTTAGCTTTCTAAAATTATTGAAAATAAATTAAAATTTTTGGGTAAGTTACCTGGACAATGACCACAACATTCACAAGTTTGACGGTTTAGGTTCTAAAAAAATATATTTGTTAAAACAAGTTATCATGTTCCTTATAAGAATTAGGTTTTTAATGCAAAAAAGAGAAAGAAAAAAAATTTGGTATGCTTACCCTGCATACAGATTCGCACCCAGGTTGCGGGTTAGCGGTACTGCGACCGCCAATTGGTGTTCCAAGTACAACGAAATTCGTCACGAAGGTTGCAATTACTTTAAAAATAGAATATATATATATATATATATATATAACAACAATAATTTCCGATATTATTATTATTTTTTTTAAATAGGGTAATGTCATCAACAGGTTGACGCCTTAACTAGTAGGTATGTTACTAAAATTCTCGCCTGAGTATATGAAATAAGAAAGTTAAAAATAATAAACTTGTCTTATACAGTAGAAGTCCGATAAGTTTCTCATTTCGGGGCTGTAGGAGCGGAAAATTCCAGGAATTGCGGACTTATCGGATGCCCCCTCTAGTAGCACGATATTAGGTACGCGCATGCGTGAGAATGATGCGCAAATCGTAAGCAAAATAGCACACGTAGAGGGAGAACCCCAATTAGTCTGCGTGCCATGCGTGTGATGACGTTTTAAGGGGAGTGTACACTTATCGGACGGCAACTTATCGGACTTCTACTGTACTTTCGTAGCCCGCACTCAAACTTGTGCAAAATATATTCCTATTGAGCGGTGGTTTATCGAGACAAAATTTCCTTAGTTAAACAAATATTTTACAAAGGGAAGGTGAAAATTTTGGATTTTCTGTAGGCAGGCTCTTTTTCAGATGCATTTAATAGTTTCTGCAATGTTCCCAATAAATTTTGAATAGGTGAATGAGAAACTGTATAAAATGTCTAGAATGCATATAAATGCATTTTTACTTTCTCCACAATCACCGTTTACACCGCTCAACTGGCTTAAATGGCTCACTATTGATGTCTTCATCCCATCAGATATTTTAAAGTAGAAATTTTCAATTAATTCTGGACTGAACTAAATTAGAATTATTTATTCGTGTATTTCATAAATATCACTTACCCAACAGTACCAACGAGAATGTAAGTGCCACCCTCATGATGCAGAATTGAAAGAGGTGAAGACAGGTTTTCTTGAACTTAATATTCAAACGATAATGAGAAAACTCGTTGAAATTGTCGTATTTATACCCCGTAAGATAAACATAATATATGGCCCGAGCAATATTTCAAAGTTTCATGTCACGCTCTCGTGACACAAACGCGAAATAGAAGTATCAGCATGACAATTCAATTTTCAAGTCTATACGGATGTAGGGAAAAACAAAGTATGTTTGAACTGACTATAATCGAAGGTAAAATAATGTGCAACATCTGCGAAGTAGAAATATGTATACGATTGTACAAGTGACTTATCAAATGATTGAGTTTTTTAAAATTTATTATTTACGGAAAAAATTAGCATTGAATTAGGAAAATATCGGTATGAATTGAATTATAATGCTTTATCACACTCTTCCAGGGCTCAAAAAGGTGACCAATGCTGTTGAAAATCGAAAATACAGAAAACGACACATGAAATATATGGAATTTGGTAAATTTGAGTAATTTCACTGACTTCATTTTTTTTGTAGTTTGTGGAACTAGAAGAAGTTTCCCAAAAGGACTTGGACCAATTGAGACTAGTTTTTTTTCTATAAAGTCTTTTTTTCGCCAAACAAAACGTGATACGAAAATAAGTAAAGAGAACAAATTGCTGCTGCTTTTAAAAAATCATACACAATTACCTTTAACTATTTTTTGATCGGAGCTCCATAAGTCTAAAAGTGAAATTTTCCTAATAACTGGATAAATTCTACAAATTCAATAAGAGAAACGTGGGCGACTAAAGATTAGTAGAAATTAAAAAAATCGGATATGAGAAATATTTTCCATTTCGGTAGTGAAAGTATATATATTTTGTAATTAATTAAAAGATGGTTATAGAAATGGAAAACCTGAAAAACATTGAAATGGCATTTTTGTGAAACTTGTAAATAGTTGACATCATCTAAGCCAACATACCGTAAATACCCTATAAGTTAAGAGTGTCTACATGTGCTGAAATTTAGAAACAAATAGCCTAAGTCATCCAGTATTTCTTGAAAGGGAATAATATATTTGTTTCACGAATATTGATTAGATTTAACCGGAAAAATAGGTTGAACTGTTTGGAAACAACTCAACCGTGAATTTGTTATTTCTTTATAAAATATTTATAAATTGAGCAATTGCTATTTTCCAGTAAACTAATCGTATGAGAATTCGTTGTATAATTAATTATTTTTGATTGTAGTAAAAAGATTAAGATTGTCTATATAATGATAGGTAACATGTTTATTTATTTATTAAATTTTTAAAAACAATTAAATAGTTTTACCTGACAATAAAGTATATATATATATATATTATATGATGAATATATAATTATCATGGATAAAATACCATATAATTAGATAGATTATATAGATATATGCGCGCATCATAATTTTTCTTCTGTAAAGTGACTTGCTAAAAATTTGTTTTCTGTTTTCTTGCAAGGGAGTCAAGATAGATTATTCGGCATTAAAATTTATACTATGTTGAAAACAGAAAATTTTGTTTGGAATACATCTATCTTATACATATGCATACACATATATACATCTCTTGAATTAAAACCTAAATCATTGTAAATTTTCCCAAATATCTTATTGACGGTATAAAAAAAGAACTTAAAATATCTTTATCGATACCTGTAACCAAATAAATGACCGGTACTGACAATAAGATTCATTTAAAGAATATGGAAGAATTTAAGAAAACTGTTTAAATATTTAAAACTTTTAGAAAAACACTGAATTATTTTGAAACACATTTCAAGTTTTTATGAATTTTGAAAAGATTATACAATAATTTAAATCTTAAGAATACTTCACAAAAGTTTTAACAAAATATAGATTATTGAAGATTTTAAACACAAAATTTAGAAGCTTTTTTGGAATTTTGTGAGATGTTAAGAGAATAAAAAATATTTTCTAAGATTCCTGCGATAAATGTAAATGATTTTTTTAATTAAAAAAATTAATTTGGAAGGAAATTTGAAAATATTCGTAAACATTTCAAAACATAACATAAATTTTAAAAGAATATTTAAAACGATTTCAACAAATTTCAAGACATTTTTTAGATTGTCAAAAAACAACCTGAAAAATGTTATGCTAATTTTTTTAGTTTTGAAATATTTTATAAAAATTTTAGGAAAAATTCGAATCATTTTAAAAAATATATAGAAGTTTTGCAAATATTTCAAAAATAATTTGAAATTTAAAAATATTTGCGAAAATTTAAAAAAATATAGATTTTTTTAGATTTCCGAACAAAAATGCAGAAGATTTTCAAGGATTTTAAAAAGTTTCAAGACAATAATACAAATATTTCTTGAAGATTACTAACAACATTTAAAGCGATTTTTCCTTTTGAAAAATTCCAAAGATTTCAAAGCGATCTTTAGGAATTTTATAAGTTTTGAAGAGATAAAAAAATATTTGTAAACTAGGAAAGATTTCAAAAATTCATAAAATGTTTTTAATTTTCTTTCAAACGTTCACAAGATAGAAATATTTTTAAGCTGAAGTGAAGTTTTCCTAAAATGTTATAAAATCCTGTGAAATAAAAAAAAACGTTATTAGAAACTTTCTAGGTATGATTCCGACATATCAGAAATGTTCAAAAACCTGTTTGAATATTTTCAAGAAACCTAGGAAAATTATATTTATATAATCTTATAAACAAATGAACAAATGAACCTCAAAGTGTGCGATTAAAGATTCTAGTTTAGCGTAATAGGATGCTCCATTTTAAATAAACATGAAAGTCTAAAAATTATTTTTCCGAATTCATCCCTATGTTATTTTTTTTTTATAAATGAATAAACTGAAAAAGATGAGAATTTTTAAGAATATTAGTTAACAGTTTCAACTTGATCATGTTCATTGTAAATGCGTCATGTTTTTCGAGGTGATCTGACCTATTTATAATTTTCACTATATAACCTTCTTATTGTTTCAATAAAGCTGAAAATCTTACCATGGTGGTCGTCCTAATGTCTCAAAGTTTAATATTGAACGACTTTTGGTAGTTAGTTTTATATTTGAGAAGTTTAGATTCAAATATTCTAAATTGTTTGGTTTCAATGTTAGTAAATTTTAAATTTCAATATTGAAAATGGTGTAGTTCCAATTTCAAAAGTGGACAATTGTCTGCTTTTTTAGATTTTTCGAAATTGTAGAATATCCAATTGAAAGGCTGAATAGTGGCACAATTTCCAGTTTAAAGGACTTCTAATTAAACAAGCTTGAATTAAGTTCCTCCATAATAAATGGAAAACAATAAGAAATTAAGACAATTATTATTCACCAAATTGGAACCTCGAAAATGAGAGGATTTTAAAATTAGACATTGAAAAGTGCATTATTTTTTTTCTGAAAATGTTCTAAAATATTGAACATTTCAAACTCAACTTGAACAATTAAATGAATTTCGAATTGAAAGGCTTAAGATTGAGTAATTTCAAAAATTGGAATCAAAGTAATCTTGATTTCTATTTTTTTTAACTTTCAATTTTCAAAGATATATTTTAGACATGTACTTTTTTTAATAAAACATTTTAAAAAAATGAATCAATCAAAAATTTTAAAACTATTTGTTCTGAAAATTTCAAGGATACTAATTAAAGATACTAATAATTCTAAATTAAGTGCTAAAAAAACGATATGAAATTAAACATTAAAAGTTATCTTGTTTAAAACCAAAACAGAAACACAGAATCATCTGAAAAATGATACTTCAGTAATTAAATAATATCTTTAATTTCGAGTGGTTAAAACTTTAAGAGTTCTGAAATTTCATGTTGAACGCTGAATTTTTTATTTTTCCCCTTCATGAGTTTTAATTTTTTAATTTTAAATATTTCCCGTTTGAAATTATTTGATTTCGAACGTTTTTTTTTGTTGTTGAATAGTTCAATTTGAAAGGTTCATAATTCCAAATTTTTTCATTTTGAATTGTAAAAATGACGGTCAGTTTATTTTTTGAGCTTAGAAAGAATTTTCTGATCAATTCTACTGTTAAATTGAAATTTTTTTATGTAATAACAATGCAAAATTTGACAATTTTTGAACCTTTGACTCTGAAACATTAAATTCAAAATTTTATATTTCCAGTTATTTAATGTTGCACGCCTTTAATTAAAGATTATAAAAATTAATTTTTTAAAAATTTTTGATAGGATGCGTAAACAAACGACACAAGCTATGAAAAAAAATGAATAGACAGAAAACGCTCTTCCAAAGAAGAGTAAGTACTCGTCTGACGTTGTAATTAATAATTTTTTGATAGGACGCGTAGTTTTTGTTTTATTCGTAAAAAATAATATTCAAAATAAAAAAATTAAATTCTTTGGAAAACGACCAACGGTACGAAGATAATGAAAAGACAAAAGTTGTACAACCAAAAAATATCTACAAATTCGTTCTAAACTTTTGTTAAAAAAATATATTAATAATTAAAACATCAACTTTTTGGGAAAAGGACACAAGCTACAATGACATTTTATTTAACACAAATGTCCGAGCTTTGTAATTCCTGATTATTATTTCAAAAATTTGAGAAACTCCTAATATTGAGAAATTTGTATCTTAATAGAATTTTCAATTATTTATATTCCTAATGTGAGGGAATGAAAATCCAGGTACGTAAACGCGGACTTAGCGCGCCTGCATTTACTATCAGTATTACATAAAAATAAAATTTGTGACCTATATCGTATTGATTGGTGACCCAAAAATCATTTAACTTTTAAAGATGTTGATTGATTGATTGATGGATTGATTCTTATTCTTTGACAAATTATGAAAAAGATACTGCAACGCGGAATTCTCTCTACCATATCATCCCGTTTAAATCGAAGATTAACAGAAAATTGCCTTTCATTCCCAGGGTTAATCAATGAGACACTTCCTGGTCTTTGAGGTAGGGGTTAATATTAACCGATTTGGATAAAATTGAAAAGAGATCACTTTTGCTGATATAATCACATCATATCACATTTTCATGAAAGACGCAAACAGGAAGTAGATAGAAGTTAGAAAAAGGCAATATTTTTCATATTTATCGTCATCCATTTTTACAAAATATGAAAAATTGGAATAAATTCCAAACCCTGGTTTTTCTCAGTGTGTAATTTTAATCATACGAGAACATCTCACATTAATTATATTCAAGAATATATAAAATGAATCAATGTTACAGCTGTATCAGCATGACGATTTAATTTTTATGTTTATACAGGTGTAGCACATGATAAAGTCTTATATTTGGTCTGACTATAGTCTAAGATAAAAAAATATACTCATATCTACGGAAAAGAAATCTGCATGATTGTACGCATCTTCTCAAATTATTACGCGTTTAGAAATTAATAACATATGAAAAAAAAATTACATCGAATGAAAAATATATCATTGTGAATACGGACGATTAAATATGTATTGAAAAAAATATTCAATATCGTTCTTATTCTCACAGTAACTCTCGAAAGAATTATCGGTCTGGATTATCACACTCTGCTTCATCACACTTTTTTAGGGCTCAAAAGAGAAGGTCAAAATACATCCAAAATTCCCTTTAACCATTTTTTGATAGGCCCTCTCTAAATTAAAATTAGTGAAGTTTCGCTAATTCTAAATTAGTAGGAAACTACTAATTCATAGTAGAAATACTATTATTAGAAAAGCAGTGTCAATACGTACCGCAAAAATCTGGCTATTTATACTGAAATTCGGGTACCAATAGTCCTTTTTTCCGGCCCCACTGGCTATTTCTAAGGTAATTGGTGAACTGCTTCGCACTAATTCGTTAGTAAAGAAAGTCATAAAATACAAATTCATACTTAGAGAGTGCTCAGTGAGAATATATTAATTCATTTAGGCCTGTTCAGATTAATTGAAAAAAGGCTATGAGAACGCGAAACGTGATAATTAGAAATGTTTAATAAAGGAACGTGAGTATGTAATATTTTAGCTTTACTGAAACAAGAAGAGGGTAACATTGCGAAACTTGAAAAACACCAAACTGAACTATAATAATTATATGGAGAGTAATTGAAAAAGAAATTTGAACTATGTAATATAATCCTAATTGCCAACTTTATTGATTTAGATTAAGTCCCATTTAATGAAAAGATTATTATCAATGAATTGATTGTTTGAAGTAAATGATGGACAAACAAAAGAGTGTTTGAATAAATAAAGTGTATCTTCATCCCGAAATTCGTTATGAGTAGATAAATATTTTTCATAAGCTTGGCTGGTCATCCAGAATTTTCGGGTCGAGAAGACGCCAACTTAAAAAAAAAATGTCTATTGTAAAAATACAATAGTGAAGAAGCAAAAGTTCACTTTACTCAAGTCAATTTTTAGAAATATTAAAGAATTCTAAAGTGTTTGCGGCTATTAATCAATTAGTGTTGGACCGACCTTCCACACACCTGCTCGCCTGTCGGAACAACTTTTTCGCTATTTTCGATTTGGTCTAAACAAATAGTAATAAGAAAATTAATTACAATAACATAAACCTATTTTTTAAATTCCCATCATTTAACAGCTCATATTAGAGATTAGAAATAAGGTCAGCAGTTTGTATTACAATATGCAAATCTTTGGTTAAACATGACCGTCATGATTCAAACTAAAGCCGGGATGTAACGACCAATACATGACCGTCAACATGCAAGTTGAAACCTGAGCGTTGGAAGATTTTCGGTTTGGCGAATATGTGTTACGGTAGACCCCATGCCTGTTAATATGAACATTCTTATGAGCATTAGCTGTATGGAGTCTCGTCGTGCCGATTATTTTTACTATTCCATATTTCAGAATCTGTTGTACATTTTTCTAGTTTTTCATAGAAAATTGCAATTATTCAAGGGTTTGTGGATTCATGAAGAATCTATTGCCGAAAAGGCTGTGAATAAATAATAGATCGTCGCACGAGAAAATGTCGCGAAAGTAAAAAGTTTGAGTTCGTGTCAAAGAATAATTTCAAAAATTAAAAAAAAAAATCAGTTATGTTCATGGAGGGTTTTTATTTATAAAAATGTTGACAAAAATAAGGCAAGAGAGTTGATGAATGACAAACAATGTTATTAATGGTAGGTACAGGTTTTGCAAAAGTATGAGGAAAAATTATGACACTGGTTGGCACAGATGATTTTTTAATAACAAATGAAAAGTCTAGACGGTTTCGTCTTAAAATTACCAATTTTTTTAACAAAAATTGAGGGAGAGAAGTTTCCATTCGATGGGAAAATTTCTGTTTGGTTTTAGGAGACTTTACCTCGATATAGACAATGTACAAATTTCAGATTCTTCTGAAGAATAGATTCTGAGCTACAACTGTGTAAATATGTCAATGTTGCTCAAAAATCAATTGTCTGCATCGCTGTCAATTGCAAAAAATTTATCCTACGAAAAAAAGTGCAGAAGAAAAAAAGTTTTATTTTTTCTACGAGATGCTAAAAATGGTTTTTATAATTTTTTTGTTGATGAATCATTTCTTTTACCTTTCAAACAAGTGGTACCTCGGGGACCTCTAGGTGCGTACATAAGTATTAGTTAGTGACTGGACGAAAATAAAAAACGTACATACATATTTAAATTAACAACAATCCGGATGGCACAAAAGTTTTCCAGAATATTCCTGACACATTCCACTAGCAATTTCAGAGAATTCAAAAAATGTTGCAGGAAAATTCACGGAAGTAGGTCAATGTCCGCGTATTAAAGAACGTTCACAATGAAGGTTAGGTAAATGTTCGTGAGAAATTAATTAATTACTCAATTCTTCACGAACATTTCTCGAATCTTTCTTGCGATTGTCGTCCGATACGCGGACATTTACCTACTTCCGGGAGCCTTTCTGGAACAATTTTTCGAATTCTCTGAAGCTTTCATTGGAATGTTCCAGAAATGTTCAGGGAAACATTTGTGCTGTCCAAGCATAATTGTTCCAGCTAAAAAGGTGTTGACTTGGAATAAATTACACCAACATTTTTATACCAGGGAGGTAAATTTTCAACTTATAAATGATTTTGATTTAACTCTTGAAAAAGCGACACAAGCAACAATAAAGTTACAATGAACAAAATTTTTCGCCTACATTACGACTAAAAATTATTTAGAACCAGGTTATGCTAGGACGAGTATTTTTTATTTCAGTCGTAAAAAGTAACATTGAAAATTAAAAAAAAAAATATGGAAAAATGACACAAGTTGCAATAAAATTTTTAATAACAAAATTGTTCGCCTGAATTAGGTCTAAACACTTGCTTAAGATTCTTCTTTGGTAGGATGTGCACTTTTTAAAACTGTAAAAACAAGACAAAATACTTCTGTTTTAATATCAATGCATATTATGAATTGTACTAATATAAATTTATTAAAATAATATATTTTTCAGGGTAGCTGCGAATGAAGAATAATGTTAACAAATGAAGAAATATTAACATAAACATGAAAAATAAAATTTGTACTTTATTTTGTAGAGCTAAAGAAGCCTCAACAAAATAGAATTCACAATTACCGAATTACATTCTTCGATGGTTACAATTTTTCAATTTTAAATTATTCAATTTTGAACGCCTTTAATTAAAGATTATACAATTTCAATTTTTTTCGAATTTTGAATAATCCCATTTTTCCAAATTATAATCGGAAATTATTCAATATTTCGAAATTCTTATTTTTTCAAAATTTGCATCTGAAATCGTTCAAATTTGTGATTCTTTCATTTAAAATAATGTTGTTCAATTTTGAAAGCTTCTTTGAAATACAAAATTATGAAATTTTAACTTTTTCTAATTAAATTGTCGAATTTTAAAAATGGTCAATTTCAGAGCTTTTGATTTTATATTGGTCAATTTCAATTACTTTTGATTGCAAATGATTCAATTTTAAACGGTTTTATACAAAAATGATACAAACTCCTTTTCGCACCATTCGAAAAATTGTTGTTTTCCAACATTTTACGTAATTTCGAATTGTTTGATTTGAAATATTTACAATTATAAATCGTTCAATATATATATATATATATATATATTTTTTTTTATTTTTTTATTTTTTACATTCTCATCTAGAGAAGGTATTAGATTTGTGTAAAATTTG
>CAKNYM010049100.1:12552-33245 GCA_932195095.1 Andricus curvator
TTATATAAACTGTGATCATTTACTTGACCTGCACGCATGCTCCCACACTAGGTAATACTAACATTATCAGGTAAATTACAAGTAATACTATTGCAATTATTAATGAAGTAACATACATTTTTTTACATTTAATTTACTAGGTACTGCAGTAAGCACTAGATTGCGCTGACAAACAGCTGTTTACAATGTAAGACAGCATAGAAAAATAGTTGACCTACCCCCTCTTGTCCCAAAATACTTAACGTAATTTATGCACGGCCCCCAATGTGCGAATACTGATTTTGAATAATTCTAACTACACTGTCCGGAAAATTCGTTTAGGAAAAATATTAAAATTTATTTCAGTTGAAAATGACAGAAATTCCAGATGAAATGCACAGAATAAGTTTCAGCATAATACAATGCTTCTAGAACTTTCCACTGAAATATCAGTACACAACTACAACTGATCCAATTGACTCGGCTCTCGCTCCTCTAATGGATGTAAGACTGTCAGCCGAGATAAGCTGCATTCTTGGAACTCGAAGTTCAAAGGGATGCTTGAAAGTGTTATCGAATTTCTCTAACTCTTATTTTTCACGGCACACCTTCGTATTAGATACAAGATTATGGTATTCTGCTCAGCCCTTCACATCGTGTGTAGAATGCCGAGATATACTGGGAATTGTGCACTCTTTAATTTGCTTCCTTCATCCTAATGTTTTTCTCTTTTCTTTTTGTTCTATTTTCTGTACCATATTCCCACAAAATATAAAAATTCATATCATATATCGCTCTTTTAGAAAAAGCGTTTCGTCATACACTTTAACAGAAAGAATATAAAAATGTGAAACTAAATTATGAGCGCAAATTCAGATGCGGCTGTGAGAGTCGGACTTTTCATTAAATAGAAAGGACTCGAACTCATTTGAGATATTCAAAAAAGTGTCAATAGTAGCACGCATTTTGAAAAATAGTAGCAAAATAGTGTCATGCAACTTTTTGAATATCAAATTTAGAAGTTAACTTTTTTTGTAAATCTGATGTACAATATACATCTCCCATAAAATAAAGTGAAATCTTTTCAAATCATTTAAAATACCCTAAAATCTTCGAAATCCAATGAAATCCTTCAGATACCCTGAAATCTAATAAGATCCTCCAAAATTTTCTGGAAAACTCGTCAATCTTTTTAAATACCTTGAAATCTTCAAAACCACTTGAAATTCGTGGAAATCTCTTGAAATCTTATAATTTATTTTGAAATTCTATGAATCCCTTGAAATCTCTGAAATCCCTAAAATCCTTAGAAATCCTTAGATATACCTAGAAGTCCCTTGAAATCTCCGAAATCCCTGAACGTATTCCATGAAGTTCTTTGGAAACACTCACAAAATTTGAAATCTGGTTAAATTTCTTCGAATTTTTTTAAATATACCCTAAACTCCTTAAATCCACTTATATAAATGTTTTAGGTTTTCAACTTAAAATATTTCAACCAGGTTTACTTTTGAAATTATACAATTTCAACGATTTAGATTCGAAACTAAACAATTTTTAGTGTTTTCATTTATAAGAAAAAATGTATATTGGTATACAATATCAGTCATCACAGTAGCTACTGTAGTTAAAAACGTTAAAAAAGGTGAACAGGTGTCATTTTTTTTAAATCCTACAAAATTCTCTGAAAAGCCTTAAAAATGTTGAAATCTTATTAAATTCCTTGAAATTTTTTAAAGTATACCCCAAACTCCTTAAAATCCTTCGAAATACCTTAAAATTTTTAAAATCCCTTAAATCTTGTTAAATCCTTATTAATCTTTGATATTTTCAGAAATTTATTGAGATCTTTTAAAATAACTTAAAGCTTTGAAACTCCTTGAAATCTTTGAAGCCCATTTAAATCCACTGAAATCTATTAAAAAGCCTTGAATTCTACTGTAATTCTCTGAAATCCCTGGAAACTCTCGAATTTTTAAAAAATAGAATGGAATTTATATAAGGGATCGTCCATATATTACGTAAGACGTTTTTCTTTTGTTTAAATGAAGACGAGAATAAAATTGTTGTGAAGTTGAAAAGGACACAACGATATAAGCAAAAGAAAAACGTCTTACGTAATATATGGACGATCCCTAAATTCCTTAAACTTTTAAATCTCTTGAAATTTTCTATAATCCTACTAAATTCGTTGAAATCTCATCGATTTTATTTTTCGTAATCTTTTAAAATACAATCTATTCTTCAAAATCCTATCAAATATATTTTGATATTTGAAATTACATATCAAATCCCTTGAAATACTTTGAAATTCCGTGAATTATCTTGAAATTTGTAGTAGATTTAAAACTTTGTTAAAAATGTTGATAATCTTAAGATCCTATGAAATCAAATGAAGTTTCTTGAAATCCCTTGAAATACCTTCAAATCTTTGAAATTCTCTGAAATCTCTTGGAATCTTTTAAAATACTCTAAAACCTTTGAAACCTATACAATCCTTTCAAATGCCTGAAGTCAGTTAAAATCCTATAAAACCCCTTGCAATCTGCTGAAATCTTTGAAATCTCGAGAAAATTTTAGAAATTCCTTGAAATGTTCTGAAATTTTTTTTCAGATGACGGATATGATATTTTAGAAAATCTAGCGAAAAAGTTAAAAAATATGTGTAAAGAAAAGTAAAGAAGTAGTGGCACCAGCGGCCAATTACGAGAAACTAGTGCTTTTCGCGGCATTTTTGTCAAAATAGTATCAAAATAGAGGCATCGCTCAAAAAAGTGTCAAATATTGTCAATAGTGTAATGAGTCCGAGCCCTCAAAGTATCTTTTTCCCGCCCGAAGACGAAGGCAGGCGGAAAAGCTATTTTCCGCCCATTTTATATGCCCTCGAAGGCAAACTTTCGGTGTCGATTATGGGCAAAAAGCACTACGCGCAACATGGGCGGAAGGCTCCGAACACGTCGGCTCAGCTGCATCTCGCACTCACGCCAATCGCCTTCTTTCCGCCCTTGACACACAATATACTATTTTAACTTCATTTTTAAAAAATTGGTGATATGGGAAAAGATGGTAATGTTGAGAAGGGAGGAGGATGAGACAAAGGACGAGGAGGAAGGGGTAGGATGAGGGAGAAACCATCGTGACAAGGTGGTTGTAGTAAGAGGAGATGGGAAGAGTGAAGTCGATGACAGTAATTGGGAAAATAAGTTAATATATGCGAGGAAAATTAATATTAGAAGGGAGAGGAAATGTAGAAGTCGAGCGTGGTGGGAGAAGAGCGAGAGCGGGATGAGGATGAGTGGGGTAAGTGAGTAGGACGGAGAAGAAGGCGATAGGGTGATAGGGTGAGGAGTGTGTGGGATAGTGAATAAATTACGGAATAAGGGAGAAGGAGAAGATGATCAAGCTGATGTTGGTGGAAGGGGAAGGGAGATCAAGTTCATGGTTCAGAAAGAGAAGAGAAGGAAGAAGCGTTGCGACAAGGTGGTGGTGGCAAGAGAGAAGTGTAGGGGAAGCCGATAAGACTGGGACAACAGATAGCATGATTTTTAAGAAGGTTTTTAAGGTTTTTAAGGAGGAGGAAGTCGAAGAGATCAAGGGAGGAAGAGGGTTAGGGTGCCATGATAGTAAAAGTGGGACAGGAAATGGGATGGAGAGAGGTAGTAAGGGATGGGTGTGGGAGATGAAGACGAAGATGTGAGCTGTGGTGGGTAGACAGAGGATGCCAATTATGGCTGGGGTGAAAATCAGAGAGCCAATTAGGGGGTGAGTGATAGAAGGCGATTTTCGTGAAGCTAGAATAACGGTATTTAAAAAAATGTTTCGACGGAATCATATTTTCTGATTTTTTGAGCTTCAACTAGTAACAAGAAAATTTTGAATGATAACTAATAAAAACATGAACGCGAAAAAATCGAGCAAACAAAGATTCTTGAATGTCATTGGAACTTCGTAAAATAGAATGAATACCACGTATATCAGGGTGGCCGCAAAATTTTATTTTCAAAATTCTCTGACTTTTCCTTGATCAATTTTATATTTTCATTGAACATTACTAATCAAAGACCAAGATTTTAATCTCCTTGCGTTTTTATCATAGAATCTTTTATGAACCGAATTAAACAATTCCAGATTAAAATTTAAAAATTGCAAATTTATTTATTTTAATAAAAAAAGATGATTTTTTCTACCATAAAAGATGAATTTTTTAATCCAAAAGTACGAATTTTCAATAAAACAGTTAACATTTCAAAAAAAAACTTCAATTTTTAACTAAATACTTCAATTTTCCAACTACAAACTTTAGTAGAATTTTCAAACAAAAAAGGTTAACTTCAAACAAAATCAGTTGCATTGTCAAATTGCAACAGACGCATTTTTTAGAAAACAGTTGACTTTTAAACCCAAAAAGATGATTTTTCAACAAAAAAGCTAAATTTCAATCAAGATAAATTTTTAACCAAATAGATGAATTTTTAACAAAAAAGTTATAATTTTCTACCAAAACAGTTGAATTTTCAACCAAAAAAGACAAACAGTCAACAAAACAGTAAAATTTTGAACCTAAAAGCAGGACTTTTTAAAAAAATTGTTGAATTTTCAACTAAACAATAACATTTTTCAACTGAAAAGGAAAGAAATAGAAATAAAGGACAAATATATTACTAACAAGAATATTATATCAGGGAGGCCACAGAACTTTATTTTCCAAATTCCCTAATTTTTCCTTGACCATTACTATTCAAAGACCAGAATCAAATAAACTTGGTGAGAGTATATTTTTATTTCAATTATTATTTTATTGTTTAAACAATTTGTTTTGTTTAAATCAAAATTTTCAGCGGAAAAAGCTAGAAAATCGTACTTTCTTGCTATTTTTTTAACAAGTTGCAGAAGATTAGCCTGAATCTAAGATAATAAAAATTGTTTCAACAATTAGCCAGTAGGTGAAATAATCTAAAAATTAGGAAGAAGTAATGGAAATTATTGAAGAAAATAGAAAAAAAACGTTTCTCTAGCTCTTTCTCGTCAAAAGTTGAATTGAAGCAATTTTAAATTGTTTAAACAATAAATATACAACCGAAATAAAAAATCTCTCAATATTCATAAATTGGGTCAAAGCTTTGAGAAAATGCCATAAATGCGTGAAGTTTTAAGATAATACGTTGTTTAAATAAATACAGATAGTTTAAACAATAAGAAATAACTTGAAAAAAGTCAGAATGAGGCTACACTTTTGAAACTTGTTTTAAAAAACTAGCAATAACTTACTATTTTCTAGATTTTTCTGTTTAAAAGTTGGATATAAACAATAATAAATGGTTTGAGCAATAAAGAAACAATTGAAAGAAAAATATACACTCTCCAAGTTTATTGAATAGACCATAGCATTCATAAAATACCCTTAATTCGCGATATTCTATGGAAATAAAATTTTTCAAGTGAACAAAAATTGTTTAAACAATTAAAAATTAATTAAAAAATACATAAAATTTTGTAATTTATTCATTCATGAGGGTCTATGAAAAAAAATCAGAAAAAAAATAATAACAAGTAATCTGCAAAATCTTTATTGCACTTGCATGCAACTTAGGCGGGTTGAAATAAAAAATTAGTTATTATGGATTCGTATATCTTCATATGGTTTTCATCAGTTTTCAGGAGCTCATGAAATTATTACCTATACTTTATTATACATTTTCACATATTGGACGGAGTTTACAAAAATGTGTTTTTTCCACGTTATTCTTATGGGAATCTAACAAAATAGGGTCGAGGGGGGGGGGCAATAATTTCGAAACTTTTGCTTCTTTGGCCACTCTAATGTTGATGTCTATTGCTCGGGTCTCTGTAATTAGATGTCTACGATTTTAGATGAATTTGTCTGGCAATCAAGAACATAATATCTCTCCAAGGAACAAGTACAAGCTGCCACTTGAGCACAGCATCTCAATCTAACGCTACAGACATTGATATGTGCAATTATACATACAAGGTAAGTTGGTGGTGAAGACAAAGTCGAGTTTACAACATAGTAAACGTCAAAGTTTGAACTCTCTAGACTCTAGACTTTTAGAGGGCGGCGGAGGTTGGCCATTCATGAAGGGGAAGTCTGCGCGAGAGTAGCGACCGAAGCATTTCCGGAAAGTGGCCTCCTTGTGCCATCGACTTTCGGAAAGTAGCCAAAGGGGTGTCTAAACTCTAAAGCGAGGTTGTGTCGGGTCGAAAGTTAGTCGCGGGAGTAACAACTATCGCCCTAAATCTTTGCGCACGTGGCAAAGTTTGGGACAGAGGACGTTGAAGAGTTTCATTATAAAAGCCAACTTGGCTTTCTCCCTGCTCTGATCCCAAACCCCAGCTATATCCCCCAGCCTAACACCCATCTACCCGCTACCTACCACTTGCAGATACCTTTCATTCTTCCTCTCCCTCACTTTATGCCGCATCTCATTCCATTATTCTAGGCTTTTCCTCTCTTTTAGCTAACTTCTTTTCTTCTTTCTAGATATCTAGATCGCCAGAAAGAGAATACCAGAAACTTCGCTTCGGGTAATTCTTTGCGGAACATCGGTTCTTCGCAGAACATTTCCAGCCAGCGCGTATTTTCAAAACTCTCTTTCTAAGTTCCTATAGAGCTGCGCGATTTGCGGATAAATGTCTGATCAGTGTTACTACGGAGACAAGTAAAATAAAAACCTTTGTTACTTTGGCTCTGGACTTTAAAAATCACTCTTTTTCTTTCATCCACGTAACCTTAAATTTAAGAGGAAATTTCATTTGTCATTTTGCTGAGTGTTCAGACGTAATTTTGGGTAAAAGTGATATATCATTAGACTGATATAATTAAAAATGAAGTGTCTCGACCCGAAATTCGGGACTGGTCCTATATGTTTCATTCACTTGGCTAGTCATCCCGAATTTTTGGGACGACTAGTCCATCCCCTGTTCCAACTCCCCCAATTTTTCGGGACGACTAGACAGCTAATTAAAAATTATCATTCCCAATTAAACTTAAGGTATCCATTTAAATCATACATAAGATATTAAAATATCTTGAGAACAAAGGTATCTTAGTCTAACGAATAATCCAAAATAAAAATTATATTTTAGAAAAATATATTTGAAAAGCTAAGTGTAAAAATGTATATATTTTTAACTTACGAGAATCTTGCGTGAATACTTGAAATAATCTGAACTCACCTGAAACAAAAATGCAAATAATTCCTGTTACTTAAGAATGACATTATAATAAAATACCTATTAGTAAAATTAGATACGTTCCATGATTCATAGTAAAAACTAGGCATTCATTTTTATTTGGGATCCTTTCTTGGGCGTTTTAATATGATCTCACGAATAGTCTATTTCAGTACCACTTTCTGTCTTTTTTAGTTTGCTAACTTCAGATTGATAAATGATCCGAGATAGCGGACTAAATTGGTTCAGTGGGTGCATTGTTTGAATTGTTCCAAACTTCAATCTTACAAAAACCCAAAAAATAAATGAAAAGACCAGGGATCGGAACGTTTTAAGTTAGACCAGTCCGGGTGCGGACTGTACACTTATAATTCTCAAGGGTGCGGGTCCGAACCCGGACCCTTTAATTTCTGTAGGGTCCTGATCCATACCCGGACCCTTCTTGTTGTTAAGGGTTCGAGTCCACAACTATACCTTTTAAATTCTTAAGGGTACGAGTCCGGACCCGAACCCTTTATGTTCTTAATAGTCCGGACCCGGATCCTTGAGAAATATGGATGCGCAGTATAGTTACATGGTGCCTATTGATGCACAGTAAAGTTAGGAGGTACCTATAGATGCACAGTAGAGTTGAATAGCAGTTACACCTGCGCAGTAGAGTTTCATGGCTTAAACGGATGCGTGGTAGAGTTCCACACTACTTACGGATGCGCAGTAATGTTAGAGGGTACTTATATATGCGCAGTAGAGTTCCATGGAACTTGTGGATGCTCAATTGAATTACGCAGCAAGTATGACTTCGTAGTAGAGTTACGCAGCACCTATGGCTGCGCAGTAAAGTTACATACCACGTACATCTGCGCACTAATGTTAGGTAACTTAGGGGTACAGAGCATGAATTTGGGAACAGAATTAAAAAATTCCAAAATTTGACTCCAATTTTGAAACTTATTAAAATAGTGATTTCCGTGAAATTCAGTAAGAGGGTTGTTTTCGGGGCAGAGAACACGAATTCGGGGTCAAAATTATGAAATTCAAAAAGTTCAATAAAATTTTGAAGATTTTATAAAATTGGTTACTTTTCATGAAAGTCATAACAAGGAGGTTTTTCGAGTCTTGGAATACAAATTAGGAGTAAAAATTAAGAAATTCGAAAATTTGGAAAATTGGACTAAATCTGTAGATTTCTATTAAAGTCAAAAAGGAGGGGGCTTTCGAGTCTCAAAATACGAATTTGAATTAAAAATTAGAAAAGCGATTTAAATTTTAAAAATTAGTGAGTTTCTATGAAAGTCAGTAAGAGGAGGTTTTCTGAGTCACAGCATACAAATTTGGGGCAAAAATTCCAAAATTCCAAAAGTGGACTTAAATCTAGGAAATATGATTAAACTGGTAGATTTCCATGAAAGTCGATTACGAGGGGGTTTATCAAGTCATAGAACACTGAATGTTAACCTAAAATTTTGAAAATGATATTAATTTGGCAGATTTTCATGAATTCTAAAACAAAGGAGTTTTTCGAGTCTCAAAATACGAATGCTTACCCCGAAAAAAACCCTCGTATTGACTTTCACAGAAATATACCAAATTAATATTTTCAAAATTGATGTCAGCTTTTTGAATTTTGGGCCGCAAATTCCTCTTTTGTGACTCAAAAAACGATCTCTTACATACTTTGATGAAAATTTACCAATTAAATAAAATTTTTTTAATTTGCTTCAACGTTTTCAATTCTAACCTCTAATTCTTATTCTGTTACTTAAAACTCCACCTCTTACTGACTTTCATGGAAATTTACCAATGAAATAGAATTTCCAAAACTTAGGTTATTTGAATTCTTGAATTTCGAACCAAAATTCGTATTATGAGACTCCAAAATCCCCTCCTTTCCTATTTTCATGAAAATCTATCAATTCAATAACATTTTACCAATTTGTAGTCAAATTTTGGAATTTTGACCCCAAATTCCTTTTCTGTGCCCCGAAATCCCCACCTGTACTGACTTTAATGGAAACCTAACAATTTAGCTATATTTTCAAATTTCAGTCAAATGTGTGTCGAAATTAAAATTGAAAAAACAGAAAAATTATTTCTGTTTGAGAGAAAATTGAGGTTTTTGTAAAAATTTTTTTTTTTGCTCCCATTTTTTTAGGCCAAATTCGAAAAACCGGAAGTGCCAATGTTTTTTATAAACATTATCCTACATTGTTATGCAAAAAAATATGAAAAATTGAAAATTCGTAAAAATTAGAGTGGAACCGTCACACTCAGGCTGATACCATTTGCGGGACACCTTTGGTCCGTTTTGACCCCCGTCCGCTCTATGGATTAAAATTTTTTTACCATTGAGGACGCTTTATTATATGCTACTGCAAGAAGATTACATTTTTTTCCGAATGAGAGGTGCCGCAATGTGACTTGCCGGGGGTTGGTTGGCATGATCCGCTACCGAAAATTCCCGGTTTGCCGGTCCAGTGGGCATGGCCACTGAATCGGCAAACCTGAAGACGTCCAAATAATAAGCTTCAATCTTAAATATATTATTATTCATAACATCTTTAATCAATAATTCCATTTTTAGCAGAAAAATATTTGTATCTACATTTTACATATAAAACTGAACAGTGCGTTACATTTACTCTGCCCTTCGTTAGTGACTAGTATCTATCTAATCTTCTTTTCCACTCATTAAAATCCAATGAGAGGAAGAGATAAGCTGATAATTACTGGAAGGCAAATTTGAAGTAACCGTGCATTGAAATTGGAATAATTTTAAATAGCAAGACCAAGGAGATTGTATGTATAATAATTGAAGGGTGGGATTACAGAACTAGATAACCGCCATTTTAATGCAAAACTGGTATATTGCAGAAAAAATTCTTCAAAGATCAAGTACACATTGTGGTAGAAGGATTTTTTCGAAATCCCATTTATTAATACGAAAATTTAAAAAGAAATGTTTGATAAACTTTTAGTTAAAATTTGGTTAAAATTTTAACATATTAATAATTTTTTCAACCTTTTAACACTGATATTTCTTGAATTTATTATCATTGAATGGAAGAATAGTATATTGTGCTACAAGTTGAAAAAGCGAGAGATTTAAGACGAGTGTGAAGTTAGCTACCCGAGCGGAGCGAGGGTGGCTATCACACGAGTTTTAAATCGTCGCTTTTTCAATGTGTGGGACACGATACTTTTTCTATAATTTGTTAAAAAGTGCTAGTTTTTGTTTACCTGTTTTTTGTGTAAAAAGAAGGCGATTTTTTGTCGATTGACGCAACAATGACAATGGCAATTATCAAAACCATGGCTATAATAGGGCAGTAATAATAAGTTGGTTCTCACAATTGAATAGTTGGCCCATAAAGTTGAGGGCTTCAAAACTTCCGATTTTTCGTGAAAAAAACGAAGCACAGTATTTTCGGAGAAACTATGACGGTTTTTTTTGCTTTTGCCAAGTGACAAAAGTACATACAAAATACACAACTCGAGACTTTTCAGGAAATTGATTTTAGGTTAGGGACGACAGTCGGAAAATAGAATGAAGTTGGCTGCGCACGATGCACGAGTCCACCCGAGGCAGCACGAACCCACCCGAAATAACATTTACTTTTTCCACTGTGCCTCACTTTTATCACTGTCCATTTACTTTTTCCACTGCATCTGTCCACTTTTGTCACTGTTGCCCGGAAAGGTCGGCACTGCGCATGCGCCACGTCATCGAGCAAAAATCGGTAACTTTTTACACCAAAAACAGGTGGAAAAACTGGCACTTTTTCGCGAATTATAGAAAAAATACGTTGTTCCTACACAAATATATTGTACACATAATATTGTACACAACGTATACTGGTAATATTTTTCCTACAAAAAACATTTTCTACACATAATATATCCATTTACCGAATTTAATACTGTTATATTTTTCCTGCACAAAATATTTTCTACATAGAATATATCCTACACATAAATAAATAGTAATTATTTTATTCTGAGAATATTCTCAAAATATTGTACACAAAAATATTATGTCCAATATTTTTTCTACACAAAATATATTCTACACAACATATTTAAAACAGGAAACAAAATATTTTCTACAGGACGATGTAACTGTGAACTACAACTTAGTAGAAATTTCATCTACGACGAAACTTGGTTCAGTAATCATTACAGTAGCTTTTAGTTCTTATGCGAAAACAAACAGATGTTGAGAAATTTGTGAACTTTCTTTTTGCTCCTTAGAACTTTTACGCAAAATGCAACTGAATTTTTTAATCTAAAATTTTTTAGAGGTTAAAACAAAATATTTTTGGACATAACTCTGGTCATTTCGATTCATTTTAGTAGCCTTTATCGAAATCTCAGGTTTATTATTTAATAAACTCTCATTTGCTTAAACAAGTCATGGATATAAAGAATATTGTTTTCAACAATTTCTAGCTATAATATTTATAGCAAAACAGAGAGAAAGTGCTATCAGGTGCAGATTTCGCGCAGAAATGACATTGTTGAATTTCGTCTTACATTTCGCGGCACAGTCGCACAGTGGGGAAAATAATACTTTTTTGGTTAAAAATAACGTACGGCCCACAGATATTGACCGATTTGGACGTAACAAAATTGAGAAAAAACCTGATAAAATTTTCCAGAGAATTTCCGAGGGCGATTTTTAAATTAGTTTATCAGTCTTTTACAAATAAACAAAAGACGACAGAAATGGCCATTTCTTCTATATATAAAAATAATTTGTTTATTAAGTTTGTTTGAAAAAAAATCATAAAATGTATCAAATCATTATTAATGTTGCTGAAATTATCATGAAGTTCCCAATTAAAAGGACTGACATCGAAAAAAACGAATTTTTTCGTCGACAAATGCCTGCATAATCTATTTGTTTATTAAATTTGTTTATAATATTAACAAAAATAATCTTAAGAGTAATGTTTTCCATGATAATATTGTCTCCATCCAAACTTCTTGCAATATAACTGAAAAATACGTAAAATTATTGAAAATTATAGAAAACACACTTTCAACAAATAATTTTTTTTAGCAAATTTTTTGTTCATTACATTATAAACGTCTCCAAATAATGTTACTCTATAAAACGTAGTCGTCTGCAACAATTTTCCTATTATTGACGAGTATCAGGAACGTCATATAGAATAAAATAATTACTTTTTAATTCTGTGTAGAAAATATTTTGTGTAGGAAAAATATTGGACAGAATATTTTTGTGTACAATATTTTGAGAATATTTTCAGAATAAAATAATTACTATTCAATTCTGTGTAGAAAATATTTTGTGTAGGAAAAATATTGGACAGAATAGTTTTGTGTGACATATTTTGAGAATATTTTCAGAATAAAATAATTACTATTTAATTCTGCGTAGAAAATATTTTGTGTTGGAAAAATATTGGACAAAATATTTTTGTGTGAAATATTTGGAGAATATTTTCAGAATAAAATAATTACTATTTATTTCTGTGTAGGAAATATTCTGTGTTGAAAATATTTTGTGTAGGAAAAATATTATCAGTATACGTTGTGTACAATATATTTGTGTAGGAACGGGTGCTACTCCTTCAATTTTGATTTTCTCGGAACAGCATAATTTTTTTCGATCACAAATTTTGCACTCTCAATGAGTATTCCCATATTTCGGAAGAAAGGTTTCCTTTTTGCTAAAAATTAAATATTCGATTTTCAATCGCTATCAAAACCCGATTTTGAAAACTCATGAAATTTTAATCTTAAAATTCTCGATTGATTTTCTCGAAATTGGCTAACTTTTTTACGCAATTTTTTATCGCAATTCACAGCCGAGCCTGGTTAGTGCCACTTTGAGACTGTCAAATTCTACATTCATTTTTCTCGAACTTGGAAAGCTCTTTTTTACAAAACTTTCTTGTTTTTCATTCAGCAACACTTCAGCTTGGGAGCAGGGTTTTTTTCATTTTTAAATAGGGACTTCGATTTTACAGAATGCTTTTTCACTCCCCTTGAAACTTCCCATTTTGTTGGTTATTTAGTTCTGTACTGTCAACCTTCAATTATGGACTCTTGCATTTATAGTACCTTAGAACAAACTCAACACAAACTCTCCTCTTCGGATCCCAGACTATACAGGACCTCCTCTAAATTCCAGCTACGAAATATCAGGTTTCGTGGAATATTGCCCTCTCGGGATCTCTACGACAGTCACCGCCGTATTTTCGCTTGCTTATGCTGACAAACCGAATTCTTTAGAAACTCGTTGGGCATCGATCTATTTTCTCGAAAAACGAATAGACGAATCCGGCATGAAACGAAACAAAGTTACTGGGTTCAGAAATGGCAAGACAGAGAAAGACAAATGTTGCGACTGTATAAAGAAACAGAACGAAGTGGAGAGAGGCAGGAAACCTTACGACGAGTGCACCAACAATATTTACATACCTCTTATCTCTACAAATCTTTTCACAAAGAAAAACAATATTCTTATGGGATACTTGCCGAGAAAAATGTTTAATGATATAGGGAAAGTAATTAGCGTTTCGTAGATAAAAAAGATGCGTGCAGTTTTTTGTCTTTTATCTGGAACAAATTTGTCCGTAAAAAAATTGAGAAATAAAGTCGGGGCCAAAAGTCGAGGAACATCACTTTTTTTGATTGCAACTCGCTCAAAAACAATCTCTGAATTGTTTAATAAAAATAATCTGAAAGCTTAAAATCTTCCGAATTCAACAATATGATCACTTTTATCCTAAAAAATTGTTGCCAATAGTTAGAGGGCAAAACATCCCAAAAAACAGGGTTTGCCGTCCTCCTTTGTTAAGCGTCGACTTTCGCCTGTTCCCAGTAAGCGTCGAAATCAGGAAAAATCTGAAAAAATTCACAGGTATTCTTTCAACATTCTTTAATGCAATATATTTGTCAAAATTCTGAAATATTTAATAATTTACTTTTTACGGGGATTTGTTTGCCAATATTTTATCTTGAGAACGAAAGAAGTAGGAAGCCGTTTAATGGCTCCAGCGAAATTTTGTGATGCGAGTGCAGTTTAATAATTAAATTTATGATAAAATCATTGTTATGCATTTTACCGCTGCGCGCCCACGTGTCAACATTGATCGAAATCAGAAATATTCAAAATGATACTTCTTGCTTAACAATGATTGTATCATAAATTTAATTATTGCAATGCACTCGCATCACAAAACTGCACATTTGCAGCTACTACAAGAAACTATCCACCTAGAAACACTACCCGAATCGGGTAGTGTCACGCTTACCCCTTGAGGCTCGCCGAAAGGGAAATGGCTTAATGGTATATAAAGGGCTTCATATCATCAATCGTTCTCAAGATAAAGTATTTGTAAATAAATCCCCGTAAAAAGTAAATTATTGAATATTTCAGAATTTTGAAAAATGTATTGTATTAAAGAATGTCGAAAGAGTATCTGTAAATTATTTCAGATTTTCCCTAACGTCGACAGCTTGCTGGGAACAGGCGAAAGTCGACGATTGAAAAAGGAGGACGAAAACCCCTCTTTTTTGGGATGTTTTACCCTCTAACTATTGAGAAAATTTGTTTAAGGAGAAAAGTAATCATGTCGTTGAATTCGGAAGACTTTAAGCTTTCAGATGCTTGTTATTAAACAATTCAGAAATGTTTTTGAGTGAGTTGGTCTCGGATTCGAGAAAACTTTATCGGGTATTGGTGGATTTTCATAAATAATCTGAAAACTTTAACAAAGAATTAACGACCTCCATGTGAAAATCCAAAAAAGGTTCATCACTTTTTTTTCGTCAATAATGTTTTATGAAACCTATATTGTATAGCCTCGAAGCTGCGCGTTTTTACGCACTCTCGGTCTACGTATCGATGCTGATGAGTTAGCCGTCTTCCAGGGTTCGAATCCTCAGATTTGGGAATTTATAAATTACATAAATTAAGTCACACAAATACAATTTTTCCTTTTATATTCAAGTCTGAAATTTACAGGAACTGTTCGTAAAAAATTACGAAATTTGTCCATACATATTTCATAGAAATAAGATTCGATATTTCACTCTTCGTTCCCGTATGCCAGACAAGTTCGTGACTTTTTTACGGGCAAATTTATTCCGTGCAAAATTGGCTGAGGGTAGTCGTTCAACGATTATTCGCTGTGGACGAATATCTTCCTATTACTGATCGTTAGTCGTCCAACGATCTCGCAAAAAATGGCATACGGTAAAAAATGAGTTTTCAAATTTTTACAAATTTAATCAAAAATTTGACTGCAGCCTTTTAACCGTTTGAGGTCCGTGCATAAATTACCCAAATTCTTTTGGGTGTAGGGGGAGGGGGTTCAAAGTCAAAGATTTTTCTATGTTGGCTTACATGAGGGGGGGGGGGGGGGTAAATCAATCTTCTTGGTTAGAAATTTAACTACGCTGTTAAAAAAAATTTATTGTCTTTATTTTGAAAAGTAATTTATTGTAACTGAAACTAGTAACTATTATTATCATTAATTATTTCATTTATTATTTATATTTATTTTTCTTTACAACCCATGTGTAAAGATTAAAAAAACATTCCCAAAATTTTTAACGGTGAATTTTAATAATCACTGATTCTGTAACTCTTTCAAGTATTTTCAAACTAATGAGCAACAAACTTGTGAAATTGACTACATATAAAATCAAAAACAAACAACATAGAACATAACCAATTTTGAATAATTATTTACGTCATTTTCAGCTTTTATTCCAAATACTTACTTTTCTACCTCAAAAAAGAAAAAAGGAAAAAAATAAATGCACCAAATAGCAAAAAATGAGGGACTGACATTTACAAAAAAAGTATATTTTTTTGTTTTGCACGCGCCCTAATGAACATATTGAGCTCTCAAGACAAAATTAGGAAAATATTTAAACAGAATAATATGATTGTTAGAAAATGCGTTCATCTCAGTGCTCGTCCGAGCTTTAGTTGAGATCTTCAGATTGTTTATTTTATTGCACCATTAAAATTTTTAAAATAAATAAGAAAAACTAATATAATTTCCGAATTTAGCTAATTTACAACGAGCTTATATCAAAACGTATGATGCCAATGAATGTTCTGAAAATAATCCTAACATTCTTTTGAAAATTCCCTCGTGCTCGAAATATGCCTAAAAAAAAATTTGGAAGACTTCCAGCAATTAAAATGTCAAAATCCTGATTTAACTAAGGTTTTCATCATTTTTATTATACCTATAATTTGCAGTGCTTCTAAAATTTATTTCAATTTTATGAGGTCCATAATAATAAGAGTTTCTCCTGGTAAATTAAAATTACAAATAAATCAACATTTTAAAAACTTCAGCAGCAAATCAAGAATATAGCCCGGAGCCCACGAGGAATTTAAAGAGGGTACTATTTCTATACGCACACATATATTTGAGAAAACAGTAAAGTTTTGTCTATTCTTGATTTTATTGAAACGTTGGAGCTTCGATAGATAATAAAATACGAGCGAGAAGACGCAGGAATGTAAGCAAAATGGAAAAGGCACTTATCATTTGAAATCGCAGCTATAATTTTCTGAATGTTCCAACAAAAGAAAAGTAGAAAGATATTATTTGCTAATCTACTGTATACCTGAATATTAGTACTTTTTAATCCTTGGTGGAAATTTATTTTGACAATAAAATACAAAATGCGAAAATTGTAATTAAAATTTGTAACTACTTATAAAATTTTGTAAAAACGTTCGAATTCAACAAAAACTTGTAGTTTTTAGAAGCACACAGTAGCACGAAAAGAACAAATTACATGTACATGGAGTCAGAAGCTGATGTCCCATTTTCTCCATCACGTCAGGTTTTTGAGACAATGATTCTTTTTGGACATTTTTTAAAAACAACATAGAGTGCAAGCCACGCAGACTCATGAATCATGCGCTGAGTCGAATCGATCATAGCTTGAGTCGATTTGGATTTTTTCGACTCAATTCTGAGCTGATTTAAATCGGATTGTAGTCGGTTTAATTCGAATCATGCACATTACTGTTAATTTTCTCACAAACATGACGTGATGGATCCTGTGTTATTTGTGTCATTTTCCATTGATTTGAACAAAAAATCTTTTAAAATTGTAGAATATTGCAAAAATTATTCTACAGAAGCTACAAGTTTTGCTAGCATGTGCACACCTTAAAAAATGTTTACAAGTAGTCACAAATTTTCACCAAAAATCACAATTTTCACATTGCTACAATTTATTGTATTTTATTGTGAAAATATATTTCCATCACGGATCTTTCACTGACTATCATGAACCTGAAAGAAATTAAAATCGTACAAAAACAAAAAGAATAAATAAGCCTGGAATAATTAAGCTGTTTAACAAGAAAGTAAACAATAATCGATTCGTTGAGGCAGCACTTAATTACGAGTCACGATTTTGATATCACGAAATTAATCCTGATTACTTGAGCAGTGATTAGCATAAGCGCGACCTCGCATGTTTTCTAAGAGACTGGAATGAGGTATTTTGAATGGTAGAGCATTTTATCGGTTAATGCTGCTAACCGAGAAAAGTGGCTCGTTATTCTCTAATTCCATTACGCTGATATGACCAGTCGTCATAAATACCCTTTTGAAAATATAAGCGTCCTCTTCTCTTTCCTTCCATTTAGTTGATGTCGCCACCCCGTTAGCAGAATACAAGCGGAAGTGGATGCAATTTTCATAAAAATTGCGCAGATATCGATTATCAATTTTCCGGCCGCTTTGTAAGTCGAACATTTTCATTTCCTGTTTACAGGGCAGTTATTCAATCATCTCAATGTATATGGAACTACCCGTAATTAAATTTCCCGATAAAGTACTCTGGCAATTCTATACTCCGTAGTAAATCCATAAAATTTGTTGACAAGAATTTAATCATCTTGTTCAGAATATAAAGTAATAACGAAGGTTCTAATTATCGTTTATATTTATAAAAAATATGATGGTAGCAATATATCAGTGCTGGTGAGCTAAAGAAAGAACATCCTAACCTTTTTTTTAACAGTGTGGCTGTTTTGATCGAAAAAAAAAAATTCTGGTCATTTCCCCGGTTCGCTAAAATTGTTCACGATCATTGAAATTAAAAAATTTGAACTCATATAGCTACAATTTTTTTCATCTGAAGTAATCGAAACTGAACTTCAAATTCAAACACTCAAAGTGGAAATATTTTGAACTATGAACTGTTTTAATTGAATCTTGAAAACATTTTTAATTCGAATACTCAATAATTTACGCGTATAAAATGAAAGCGTTTAACACTGTTCAATCAAACAATTTTAAATTAAATTCCACAAAACTGCTAAATTTCAAATTTTGAACTATTCTAACTCAAACATTTTAGAGATTTCTGGTTAAGAAGTATAAATCCACGCCATAAATTGTAATGCTCTAATTTGAAAAATAAATTAATAAACTTTTAAATGTTCAAAATTATATAATTTTAAGCAATGTTAAGTTAGAAACATTAAAAATTCAACGACTCAAAATTTTGTTTTAAATTAGAAGTTAAAATATTTTAATTTTCAGATGCTTGAAATTAATAATTGTTCAATTGTTATTTACACATCGAAATTCAAAATTTTCACATAAAAATGAAAAATGAAACAATAGAAATTGCAACGTTCAAAGTTTAAACTAACACTATGAAATTTTAACGATTGAAAGTTATTTCAAACAATTCAGTTTTAAATTGTACAGTTTTTAATATTTGACTTATACTTGCATATTTTAGATTAATAGTCAAATATTTATAAGTATTACAAAATTGTTCTACTTTTTTTATTAAAAAATTTCGAATTGAATGGGTTAAAATGGAATATTTTCGACTAAAACAATATTTGATTCGGATTTGAAATGGAATAAAAGCGTTTAATTACGAATCTATTAATTTGAACTTATTTTAAAATTTCAAATAAACAGTTGATTACGTTTCAACCGGACTTTTAGAATTGTTTAACAACTAAGGCTTTTGAATCCAAACAGTTCAATTTTTAATATTACAATTTTTAAATTGTTTTCTTTTGAACAAATCTATAATGATTTTGTAAAATCAGTCATTGCTCAATTTTCAATACTCGAACTACAGTACAATTTTGAAAATCATTAGATAATTATTTTTATATTTACAGTTGATCAACTTAAAAAAATATTCAAACGTTTTTATTTTCAAGCGCTTTCAGTTTATAATTGTTTAACAAGAAGATGATCAGAGTTGGATTTTTTTTTATATCTCATAAATTTCTTTCCCGAGAGTCAGTTGGATGACTATTAATTTGCCAAACCATTATTTGCCAATGGCAACCCATTTACGAAAAAATTGATTTTTTCCGAAATTTTCTTTTCGAATTGAAATGTATATTAAATTCTCACGTAAAATTATGTAAATATACAACTCTTATACTTATTTTTGATACAAAATTAGTTTTTTTCTTGAATTTTCAACAGTTAGAAATTCAAGAAAATTTAAAATATAGTTTTCAACCGTTGAATTTTCGATTCATTTTTCAACTGCTGAAAATTAAAAAAAAAACGAATTTGCTATTCAAAACAAATGTTAAAAATCTTATATTTATATAATTTTACACGAGAATTTACTAAATTTTGGGTGGAAATCGAAATCACTATCCAAAGATGAAACAAAAGTCCACTTACAAGCTGAAGCGTTTCTGAATTGAGACCAGAAAATTTTGATTAAAAAAAGTTATATACAAATACAAATCACAAAGTGGCACTAACCTAAAATTCGAGCAGGCTCGGTTACAGATTGTGATGAAAAATTAAACTTTCAGTTAAAAGAAACGAAACAATATGCTCCCGAGATATTGAATATTTAAATACGGGTAAAGTTTAATGTAAAAAATTAGCCAATTCTGAGAAAATCCACCGAGAATTTTAAGATAAAAATTCCATAGGTTTTCAAAATCGGGTTTGGATAGCGATTAAAAATCGATTTTTCAATTTTTTGCAAAAATAAAAGCACGATTCCGAGGCATGTGGATGCTAAATAAAAATAAAAAATGTTAGATCCAAAACAATTATCCTGTTCCAAGAAAATCAAAATTGGAAATCGCAATTTCACAGTATGACAAAATACTTTTTTCTAAAAATACGAAAAAAAAACATGAGCATATCGACGCCTCCATTCAATATGAGTCTATGTGCTAACAGCGCTCTGTATGAGACTATACCCTATGCTTATACACAGCGCATAGTCTCATACACGGCGCTGTCAGCACATAGACTCATATTGAATGGAGGCGTCGATATATATATAAACACACACGCATACAACTATATAACACACTAAGGCAGCGCGCTGAATTTGTGTATCTAAACGATGACCTCAGAAGGACCTCTCCGTCTATGTATGTTAAAAAATCGATCTCTGGTAGAATTTTCTAAAGAAAGAGCTATATTTAAATAGAATGATTATTTATATTGTGGTCAACAGGTCGTGAAAATAAATTTAAACAGGGAGAGGCAAGA
>CAKNYM010049100.1:38245-60504 GCA_932195095.1 Andricus curvator
CGCCCTTATTTATAGATAGACGTATTTGGGAAAGGATGTTTCCCACAATATGCTCAATTAATTTCAAATTTTTCAATCATACCGATGCGGAGATAATTAATGTTAAAGTTGACTACTTTAACATGTAATTCATGGACAATGCATAGGCACTCTCCACATTTTAATTTGTAGTAATTAAACGCTCTGGTAGAGACATTAAAAAAATGTCGGTATTTGTGCTGCTTGAAAATACCATATTTGAAAAAAACATCAAATTTCTCCACCGTGTAGTTTCATAATTTAATAAAAAACATTTAAATTTTAGTCACTTTCAAACGGACAAACGTAACAGTATCGCGATCCGGCAACACTGTTCCCTCTCTCCAGCTTGCTGCTGTACGTACTCGACACACACAAATTCAAACGCATATCACAATTGCTCAATGATGGTTAGGTTTAAATTGCGACGTTGCATGATCTATGAGTTTACCGCTGTCATAGAAGTGGTGACTATACGTACACTGTAAAAAAATCTTTTGTGATATTTACAAATAGATTATAATTTCACGAGCAGTGTATTTTCAAATTACAATGTATAACCTGGTAAATTTACCAATGTCGCTCAGAAATTCACGATCTAGTCCAATTTCACCCCATGGAACAGTATGAAATAACTGTCCGATGTCAAATTACTATGTCTGACGATGGAAATTATTCGATCAGTGTGGCACGTAGTCAATTTACGTAAGTCAAGAAATTTAAATGAGCATATAATTTAACACTTTTTTTGGTAAAGTTGCAGTATCTAGCATAATTTCACAAACGGGTAGTATTGTTACGTCTTGGCATCCTGAGAAATTACAAACAGGACATAAATCGACATCCATCAAAAAACTGACAGAAACAGATGGCGCGTTTGACTTTATCATAAAATTACGTCTCAGAGCCTCTAATATTCCTCTAATAGTGATGAGTTCTATTTGAAAAAATATGTCTTTTTTATTCAAAACGATATCTAAGAAAAGTAATATGCGCTTCATTTATCCAGCTAGAGTCTTCAAAAATTTATAACCTCACGAACATAACCTCAAAATTAAAATGTGGTCCTGGCAATTTACGTCCTGCATTTTTTTTTTACAAAAGTGTAAACTTACATCGTCGCACGCAGATCGAATAATTTCCATCGTGGCACGATGTAAAATTACACCAACTTTTTTTACAGTGTATACACACATACTACGAACTATAAGCCAGTAGCGCACTGAAATGTTTTCATTGTGAATAAGTTGCTACAAAAGTTACTCCAGCAACTCTATTTGTACCAAGTTTCTCTTCAATACTGAAGTATAGGTGTCTCATTTCCTTAATTTGTCCAACTTTGTTTTATTTACTCCTTTTTGTATATAAAAAAGTACAACGATTCTTAACTAAAGTGCCTTACTGCAGTATTTCTGAAGCGACTTTCACATAACTTATAGCATTAAAATTATAAACTGGAGAGAATCTCTTCTCTTCCCTTCACTTCTCTTCTCATAAAATGAGCTAGCATCCCCATTCCCTTCTTCAAGATCAATTCAACTTAACACTCGGGTAGCGTCTAAAAGTTAAAACTTGCCACGTGGAAATTGCTTCGTGTCGTTATCAGTATCCTCGTTATTAACGTTGTACGCACTTTTTTTCTCTGTCTACTACCTGTTCGCGAGCTCGAAAATCTTTCGGGAGGAAAGATGCGCGAAGAAAGAAAAGTCTTCTAGTTAAGCGAGAATACTCCAGAGACTTTAATGAATTCCAATGGGAGGACGGTATAAGGAGGGGTGGGAGACGCCGCCGAGACGTGGCACGAAGCGAGGATAAAAATGGTAATTACGATATAAAGGCGTCTCCGGGATAAGAATGCTCCGCAGAGATGAAAAAGACTAGGCGAGAGTCTGAGTTGAGGACCACAAAGTTATGGGCCATCCATAGACTTGTATAGAAAGGAGGAGAGGAAAAGAGGATCTTTCTCAATTCAAAATCTCTACACAACGAGGAAGGAGTTATTTAAGAGTTTATTATGAATTTCACTCTGTAATGCTCATCGCGTGCGACTTCCTTGCTCACGTATCATGCACTGAAAAAAAATTATTTGAATCAATGAAAATTTCTTTGCTTCTAAGGAATGGTGCAGCAGAATTTGGTCGAAGAAATATTTCTTCTATTCAAAGAAACTAGTTCCTGTAACTAGTTACGTTTTTTGTAACGATAGTAATAACGAATTTACTTTCACAAATAAGTAACGAATTGGTAACGAGTTAAATTTTTTGTCGTTAACAGTAGCTATAAAAATGGTGACTTTTTTAGTGACCTTCGAAATACAGTTCACAAGTATTTTTTGTGACAATCAATTTTATTGCTTTTGCAAATATTTTTATACACTATTCAAATTCTGGCTGTTAGTTTTCAAAAGAATCTTTAGCACGGCAGGAATCATATTGAACTCGAGAAGGGGCAGCATGAACGGCGAAGTTTTGGAAAAATTATTGCTGTTAAAAATAAATAAGGAATACACCGGGCTGCCAGAGCCTAATTGACATGCAGAAAATGAACTATTCAATCCGAAAAAGTGACTCAAATGCGGCCATCCTGATGAAGAAACTGTACAACTGCACTTTGACGGCAGAATGGACTAAATGTGACTAATGTACCTTTTCAATTCAAAAGAATTTGATTAAATTTATAAAAATTTCATATGAATTTTAACGAATTCAGGATAAATTCAAAAAACAAAACAATGAATCAGTGACCCGTCCGAAACTTTCGTTTCGTTACGTTACGTTATCCAAAAAGTACCGAATCTTTCGTTTCCTTTTCGTTACGTTCTGACAGATGGGAAGAAAATTAAAAACAAAATTATTATAACTTCATATTTTACCCGTCTGCCTTTTAATATTTACATAAGATGCACAAGGATTCGAATAAACTTTTAATTACAATTACGCGCAATTAAAAAATTTCTTTACAAGTTCGGTATTTTGAATAACGTAACCTAAATCAAGTGAATATACGTTTTGGCAGTATAGAAACAGAACGAAAATCACGAAAGTATTTTGTTTCGTTTCGGTCGGTTCACTGCAATAAATTAAATAAAATTCGAGTGAATTTATAAGAATTCAGGGGAAATGAGAAGAATCCGAAGACATTCATAAAAATTCAAGGTTATTTTTTTTAAAACAAGTGTTTTGAAAAAAAAATCCAACATATTTCACTGATTTCCGTAAAGTTGGAGTCAATATATAAGAATTCAAGGAAATTCAAGAAAGGACTTCAGGATCATTAAGAAAAAAGTAAACTGTATCAAAAAAATTCTTATAGTTGAGTAGAATTGAATGAGTTTAGCGAGAGTTACAAAATCAAGAAAATTACAATGAATTCAAAAAACTGTTCAAGAATGCAGAATAAATTATTAAGAATTCAGAGTGGGTACGAAATTAATTCCAGTGATCAAGTTGAAAAAAAAAACGACAGAAAAATTAAAAATATTCTGATTTTACTGCAACGAGTGCAGTTCCACCGACCAAGCTTCGGCGGCGTGGCGTGGCTTATACGTGCGTGGCGCGGCCTATCTTGCGCCTTGGAGGTGGAGGGGATACACAGGAGTAAGCGAGGAGCCCGAGAGTGGTATCCGCCTTCTCTTTCCAACGTATGTATCCCCTCCACCTCTAAGCCACTGGATACGCCACGCCACTCACGTATAAGCGACGCCACACCGTCGACGCTTGGTCGGTGGAACTGCACTCACTGTGCGGTTGCCAGAGTGGACCGCGACGAGTTTTGCTGGTACGCCCACTCAGTATAACTCAAAAATGCGTTCCAAAGTGCGTGGCATCAACGTTCGCGTTTGCGTTCGAGCATGCATGAATCTTAATGAGCGAAGTGGAGTGACAGTCAGCAGGGTAACTGTGGCTGAGGTAAATTCACCGTGGCAACTCGAAAATTTTTCAACGTTATAAGCTGTAACGTGCTGCCTACGGAGTCCGCTGCAAAAATCTTCGAGTCGCCTGGGTGAAAAAAAAATCAGCCGCAGTTCCCTGCTGGCGTTACGCCACTTCGCCAATTACCAGCAACGTTTCTTACTCTCAGTTTTTTCAGTGTTTCTTATCCAATCATGATTTCAAATCTGTCAACTGTCTCTATTTGAAACGATATGAACTTATGAAAGTATAATAAGTCTGAACGAATTTATCCTAATTAAAAATCACCTCATAGTAATAACTAATAATTAAGGATCGATGAACACGTGAAGAGACGGGTAACCTGCTGCTTTTTAAAAGTTGAAGTCAATTAAATAAGATACTCACCCTTTCAAGAACCATTGCCAGGGTTGGAAGAGAGAAATTGAGAAGTACCAGTAAACAGGCTTTGCGCTCGAAAGTTAATCTAATCCCCGCGTAATAAGTTAGTAAAGGAAGAAGAGACAACGAGTTAAAGGCAGGGGTTAAACAGGGAGAGGGGAAACAAACAGTCCAAAGGGCTTGGAGTCTCGGTCGGTAAAGCAGAGTGAGGGAGGAGGCAAAGAGCGATCGGTTTATAATGATACCCTGCAAGAACCACCCGTCTTTCGAGCTATAGGGGTTTCTACGAGTAGCGCGTTGCGGTGAAGGAACTTAATTACCGTTTAATGAAACTCTCCGGAGAAATGAAATCCTTATCTGGCAAGAATGCGCGAACATATACGTACGACGGAAGGAAATTCTTGATAATTCCGGTTGGGTTAAAGAAGAGGGATGGGAGAGTTATGAAGAAATGAGTCAAAAGTCGGAACTTCCGCTTCGACTGAAGATGTATTATAAAGACGAAGTATTGTTAGCTTATTTTATCACTATTTAAATTTTTTTTGTCATATTATCATTAGTTCAACCACATTTATAAAAAATTGTGATATTTTGAAAATTAACTAATGAAATAATCAACAATAACCCTTATTAAAAAGAATCAGGGTGTCTACCCGATAAATGATTTTAAATTTCTGGTTTTCTTCTGGTCAATTGTTAATTTTTCCCGGGGAAATTTAAAAGAGTTCAAAAGATTTGAATGGTTTCAAACGATTTTCAAAGATTTTAAGAGGTTTCTAAACAGCTTGAAAGATTTAATTTCTTATTTGGAACAGGGAATTTTGGAAAAGAATAATAATTCTGAGATCAAACCTCAGATCATTGTTTGTAATAAGAATTACAATTAAGATGAGGAACAGAGAATTTTGTGTCAAATTATAATTTATAAAAAAAGCTGCTGTTCGAAATTGAACCTAAAACGAAAATTACAATTCTTTTTCTAAAGTATAAATTATAATTCACAGAAATTCTCGATTCCAAGCCAAAATTACATTTATTTCCAAAAGTTCACTGTTCTAAATTAGAATTATATTTATTTACAAAATGTTTTATTATAATTCAGAAATATAGAACCTCCCTTTTTTAAAAATTCGGAAGATAGTAGTTTCAAATTCTGGCAAGTTTTTGTTTAGAAAAAAAAAGAATGTTTAGATTCAAACGAACTCTGATTTGGAACAATGAATTTTCAAAATCTGAGGAATTCTGACATAGAACCGGGATTTTTTTGTTAATTGGTTTTTTTTGAACCAGAATTAAAATTATTTTCCAAAATTTCCCGTCTCATGTCAAATGTAAGTTGTTCCCAGAAAAAATTATAATTCTTTACGAAAATACTTGTTTCGAAGTAAAAATTATAATTCTCAACATTTTCTGTTCTAAACTGAAGCTTAAGGCCATGTGGCGAGTGGGTCACGTGATCGGATTCCTACCTTACCGACACTTTTTTTATTTGTTAACTTATTTTCATACGAATAGCCACATCGAGTTGAAAATTTGGAATAATAAATAAGAAGCACTAAGAAAGGTGGGTCTGGTCCTAAATTTGTATAATTATGGAAAAAGGTTTTTTTGTAAATAATTTTTTTTTGCTTTTTTCATGATTATTAAAATCTAGGACCAGACCCACCTTTCTTAGTGCTTCTTATTTCTTATCCCAAATTTTCTACTCGATGTGGCTATTCGTGAGAAAATAAGTTAACAAATAAAAAATGTGTCGGTAAGGTAGGAATCCGGTCACGTGACCCACTCGTCACATGGCCCTAAATGGAAATTATAATTCTTGTCTCAAAGTTTAAATTATGATTACATATTTACGGAAATTCCTGTTTTAAGACAAAATTACATTTATTTCCAAGAATTCCGTGTTCCAAATCAGAATTATATTTATTTACAACATTTTTTATTATAATTAAGAAATATAGTAACTCCCTTTTTCTAAAATTTGGAAGAGGATAGCAACTTATTAGAAGTTACTAAGTTACTGAAAAGTTACGTTATTTGTAAATTTTAGGGTAATTTCGTTATTATTTTGAAAAATAACTTGCAACGTAATTTAGTTACGATTTTTGCAGTCATTTGGAACTTTAATTTTAGTTACTCTGAAGTTACTTTGTATTTTTTGTATATTCTATTAAGAAAGGTTTATGGGTCAATTATGATGGGTAGAAAATTATTCTCTTTTGGTTGAAGATTCAGTTATTTTGTTGAAAATTCACCTTTTTTGGTTGAAATATCAAATATTATATTATTGTTGAGAATTCATCTATTTTGGTTACAAATTTAACTACATGCTTAAAAATTAATAAATTTGGTTCAAAATTCAACTATTTTAGTAGAAGGTTCAACTATTTGGTTGAAAAGTAATTTTGTTGTTGAAAATTCATATTTACGATTTTAAAATGCAACTTTTTTGTAGAAAATTCGTCTTTTTGTCTTGAAAATTCAACAATTTAGTGGACATTGTTTTTCTTTCTTGATTCAAAATTTAGCTTTTTTGTTTCAATATTTATCTCTTTTGGTCAAAAAATTTCATCTTTCTTGGTTGAAAATTCAACTATTTTGGTAGAAAATTAATCTGATTTGGTTAAAGTTTCCGCTATTTTACTTTAAAAAATTGAAAATTAAAATGAAAATCTTTTTCAGTATAAATAATACCTACTATTATAATTTTTGTTAAGAATTCATCTACTTTGGTTGCAAATTCATATATTTTGTTGAAAATTCAACTATGCTGGCAGAAAGTTCAACTAGTTGGTTGAAAAATAATTAACTTTTTTGTTGAAAATTCAAATCTTTTGTTGAAAAGTGTTCGTTTATGATTGAAAATTACCTCTGTTGGTAACAAAAATTCTGTAGAGGGTTCAGCTTTTTTCTTGAAAATTCGTCTTTTCTAGTTGAAAATTGAAGTATTTGGTTGAAAGTTGAACTACTTTCTTAAAAAATCAGTTGTTTAGATGAAGATTCATAATTTTTGTTGGAAATTCCAATATTTTGGTAGAAAATTCAACTAGTTAGTTGAAAATGTACTTTTTTGTTGGAAATTTAACTTTCTGGTGAAAATTCGTCTATTGGGTTTGAAAATGGTAGAAAATTTAACTATTTATTTGAAAACGAACTTTTTTGTAGAAAATTAACTTTTTTGATAAAAATTAATATTTTCGGTATGAAAATTCAACTACTTGTTTGAAAATTCATGTATTTTGTTAATCCACTTGAAAATTCTACACTTTTGTTCAAAACTGTTCTTTTTGGTTTGAAAATTAATTTCTTCCGGTAAACAAATCATTTTTTGTGGTTAAAAATACAACTGTTTGGTTGAAAAATGTGACTGAAAAATCTTTCTTGGTTGGAAATTCAATTAATTTACTAAAAAGTCATTTATTTTGCGAAAAATGCAATATTTTTACTTAAAATGTTCGGAATTTAAAGCGTTTCAAATTGAATCATACAAAACGTGTTTTATCCGAAATTTGAAATATATAAGGTCCTGATACTTATAATTTTTACCTGAATTTCAGAATGGGGTCTTAAATCTAGGCGAAATTTACTGAATTGAATCGAACTATTTTAAGGTTTTAACAATTATAAGCATTCTTATCTACAGTAATGCAAATAGTATTTTAACTATTTTATCACTCGAAAGTCGAAAGCTGAACAATGCGGAAAAAGAAAACTTGTCCAGAATCTGATACTGCAGGATATTCTGATTGACATGCCTATTACTCAATTTGAAATTTATTCTAAATATATATTGTTGTTCACTTACCGAAACATTTTGTGTATTTTTTTATTTACTTTAAATAAAGAGTATTTCTTTTTAAATTAAGTTTTTATGAATTATCATTTCAGTTATTTTTATTTTTAAATTATAAAATTAAGAAAGTGAAAAAAGTAACTTTTTAGGTAACTTGAAGTTACAAGTAACGCAACTATGACAAGTAACCTTTTTTTGCTAAGTAACATAACTATAACTACACTCATCTTCCGAGATAATCACCCTCAGTATATGCTATTCCTAGAACTGATGGCCTCGGAATGTGGTGATATCCGGAGCAAGGGAGGCTTTCTTAGGGAAGCGTAACAAACAAGCACGAGGGACGCACTCTCCGCGCATTAGTTGCATCAAGTTACATCATGCCTCGCAATCCAACGGAAAGCGTTCATACGACCATGCCTGTTTACGTTTGGATTCCTCCGAGATATGCTGAAGGCCAAGGCAAGCAATGCCCGAAACCATGCTTAACTCGGGAGTTGAGTGTAGTTACTCAAAAAAAGTACCTTACCCAACACTGTTTAGTAATACCTTCGCACCTTGGATCTCCGTCTTGTTCTACGACAGTGGCAAGAGTTAAAGTGTAATTCAGCGAATAGAAGCAGTAAAGGGGAGCAGAGGGAGGGTAAACGTTGAGAGTATTATGTGTCAGAGAAAATATCTGGGCTAGCGTTTTATCGGATATTCGGAGTGCTGCAGGCAGTTAAGATTTTCGTGTTCGCCTATTTCTTCGACTTCTTCCTTAAATAAGTTAATACACTGTACAACCACTGCTAGGATCATACGTATGTACATATAAGCAAGTCTCCTCATATATAAGTCTCCTCATCCGATCTCCCCACCATAGTTTTGATATTTTATTCATCCTAGGGCGAACATATATGCCGACTCCTTTCGGGCGAATAGCTGCTGCAGCAACGACGTTTCTCGACATCCGCCGCTTTTCTTTCGGAATAAGAGAAAATAGGTGGGTGTCTTAGGAGGTTCATGGTTGAGACTTGAGACTTGAGACGCGCGCGGGTGAAAGGGCGAATACCGTGGGATGAGAGCCAGAAGAAAAGAGAACTACTTTTCAAACCTTGCGTGAGTAGGTACTGGGTACACGTAGAATCGTAGAAGGAATCGAAGAGAGAAATGCCCTATAGTTTGGCATGGTGAATGTTGAGTCCTCCTTAAATTCACTCGAATTGAAATGCGACGACTCGCTTACTCGTATATACGAACAAGCCTCTTCCTACGTACACTTCCAGATCACAACTTTCGGATAAAATGTACTCGCTTGCGGTACAAAATATGTTCCAGAGGTGTTTCGGTTTGTAAATATACTTCCCTTAGTAAGGCCGTCACCAGGTGGTAAAATTTATATGAATATCTCTTTACTCTCTCTATATAAAAAAAGTGTATATGCCATTCCGCACCATCCACTCTGTCTCTTTCTTTTGTCATTTATGCCCCATATTTCTACGATTACGAGTATGTCACTCCTGACGCTTTCCAGGTCAGGAATATCAGACCTGGCAGCCATCTAATCGATTTTCATGAAACTTAGTGAAGTTGTAGTGATTTATGGGTAATATTTTTTGGCCAAAGGATTTTTGATAATTGTGGGAGCTACACCATTTTGAAATATGAGGTCGACTTTTCTTTAAATTGTAATATTTCCGACACTTTTTTCGGCTTCTAATGAAACTTATAGACATTTTGCAAGACAAGGTGCTGTTTTATATTAACTATGGAAGAAAAAAATGAGAAAAAAAATCTGAAAAAGTCTAGCGTATTCCGTTAAAGATCAAATCAAAAAATTGTTTCAATTTTTTATTTAAATTTTTTTAATTAAAAATACCAATTTTCGACGAAAAACACTAATGTAACAAAAATTGTTCCAAATTTTAAATCTTCTCTGAAATTAATGATTTTTGTTTCAAATGGCCGATTTATGGTTAAAAACGCTAACATAACATTAAATTGTTCCAAAATTGTAAATCTTCTTTAAAATCCATATCGAAAATTCCGATGAAAACCGCGATTTTAACATATTTAACCGATTTGGCTCAAACTTGGAGGGAATTTTTTTCCGGGGACCTCACAAAATGGCAAGAGGGAGGGGACATGCCCTCTAATCTTCTATTCGAAAGTCAATTCTTTGGGGCACCCTATTGGATACTTTGAACCTATTAAAATTATTTGAAACAGGTGCATTAGGTCAGTTTTAATAAGTCTTTTGAAAAATTCCCCTTTTCAGAGAATCCTCAGTCTAAAACAGCTTGAACAATAATTATTTTTTAGCACAAAAATTTGTCTGACAGTAAATGTAAAAAAATGGTCTACGTATCTCTCATACATCAGAAGTTACAGCGTCCTCAAAAATACCCCTTTTCATGAAATTTCGTCCAGCATTGAATTTTTTTTAAAATAACTTATTCCTGGTGCATTTAATGTAAAAGGTCCACCAAAAGAGTGTCCTGAGCGAGAGGTGAAAGTATGGTATCTATATGTATTTTGGGGCGCTGAATACGAGTCTCACATTAGTTTTCCCCCAGGACATCAGGGTTTTTCCCCTTGGCGCGGAAAATACCCTGGGAAATTAGCCTTAGACTTGGTATCCGTTCTCAAAGGTTCGGTTTCTTAGCCACCTCTACCAAAATAAGATTTTCTGACAAAGTTAGACAAAGTTATTATGCTGAATGTTCATTCAAACGAGAGTAACCAACAAGTAATCCTACGGAACTGTCACTCGCCGATTTTGATGGAACTTTGCAAATATTTAGAACTAGGGAAAATAATCAACACGTATTTTTTTATATCAGCTGAGAAACAATTCTAAGGGTAGAAACTATCCCTCGTGTGCGACAAGCAGACGCCATATTGGATCCACCATCTTGAATTTCCAAATTTTGACCTCAGATTTGGATCCAGCGACATCGAAAACCCCCTTAAAAGCATCTCACATTTTGAATTACCCGACTTGTTGTAGTTGAAACGTGAAGACCATCCTTCATATACGAGGCGTAGTTTCTACCCTTATAATTGTTTCTCAGCCGATATAAAAAAATACGTGTCGATTATTTTCCCTAGTTCTACAAATTTGCAAAGTTTCATCAAAATCGGCGAGTGACAGTTCCTAAGATAAAATAAAAATTGACTTGAAATAAGGTCTTATCATAAATAGCAATTCATAGAATATTTTTTGATCCGCTGAATCTGAAAATGACCGGTATAAGAACACGATACGCAAGGAAACCCTTTTAGATTGGAGACGAAAATGTATAAACCTACAATTCCGCGGTGAGTTTCTTTAAGCCGCTGAAACGAATAGTACCAGTTTTATTTGCATTAGGTTTTGACCAAGTGGAGAAAAATGGACATGATGTCCCCAAGCCGACTTTTCTGGTCAAATTTTATTGAAATTTTTCAATGCTGTTCTCTCGTTCCCATTCATAGTAGAACAAATAAAGTATATACTCTCGTAGATTTTGATTCGATTAATCAACTGGATATTGATCGGACGAATCGAATATTACTAGTTTTAATGCCATTCAATTACGCGGAAATGAGAAAATGATAATTGCCAACTGGTAAATTAATTTGACGGAATGTGGGTAAAGAGAATGCCTCTATAAAATTTGCAATTAGAGAAATAATATTGCAAATGCATATAACCCGAATATAATAGTAGGACCTTTTGTATTCGAAGAGCAGCCAGAGTACGCGATGAGTACAAAGTATACCCAGACATTTGAGCAGAGGTAAACTATTGTTCGCATTATTCAATCGTGAGTGAGAAGATGAATGAGAGAAAGAGGCTCAAAGAGAACCCTCAGACATCTCGAGCGAATCCCACTGTATACTAATTGCGTAACAATGTAGGTTCGAGAGCACCCTCCTTCCGTATGGGTGTTTGTATAACCTCTGCTCTGGTGCTCTAGTTAATGTGATTAAAATTTGCATCTGTGAACGTTACCAAATGCTAATTTCTCACGTGAAATAAAATAATGTCAGAAAATTACATCATTTGCAAAACAGAATTCTCAAGATTGTTGTGATATCGCTAAAGCGTAACAGGGTGTCTACTATGGTGGTCCATACATAATAGAAAACCATGAAAATTTTAAACATTGAAGGGGCTATCGAAAATATTAGTTCCCTTTGGCCTTAAAGCTTTTAAAGTCTAATATCTTTCATATTTTCGAATATACAACAAAATATCAAGGGGATTATTTTCTTGCATTTTTACCGCGAATTTAACGGTGAAATTAGATTTTTAGAAAAGCTAATCTTAATGGGTGTTTTTCGCAATAATATGATTCTTTATACATTTATGGTAGAACACCAAAATATGTACTTTATGCTAGAAGAATGAATTCGTCTAGAAATTCTCCATCTAATGGAAGACTCAAATGCATTGATTAATGTATAAAAAATTATATTACTGCGACAAATACCCACCAAGATTAATTTTTCTAAAAATGCAATTTTACCGTTGAATTCGCGTAAAAATTCAAGAAAATAATAAGTTTGACATTTTTTGTGAATTTGAAAATAGGAAAGGTATTAAGCTTGAAAAGCTTTAAGTCCGAAGAAGGATGAGTCCCATCGAGAGCACCTTCAATTTTTAAAATTTTAATTTTTTGGACCACCCCAGCCTGTCTACTAATTTTCGCCCACTAAATTCCCAGTTTTTTGGCGGTTGTAAATATCAAATCACCTCTTACAAGGGAAACCTACAACCATCGGAATTTTGTTTCGATTCATACTCCTCACAGTAATGTCATTCTCAAGAAAAACGGCATATTACGATACTATTTTTATATATTTTATTTTTATCTCATATCAAAATAATAAGCAAAATATACATGTTCAAATCAATCAAGAAAAAAAAGATAATTTTCTATAAAAAAAAAACTTTTCTTGGAGTAAAAATGGTAAAGGTTGAAACAAACAATTTTGTCATATGAAAAAAATGTTTAAAATTTAATATTTTTGTTTGATCCGGTTACAAACTCGGACCGCTATCGCCTGATCTAACCGGGAGTTGAAAGACTCTCGCATCGCGGTTTACGTAACATGTGTGGATTTTTTAAAATCCATTTTGCTTGAGAATGGCTAAAATGCGCAGCTTATTAATTTAGCATGTTAAAAGTTTGGTAATGAACTATTACTGGAAGGAGTATGAATCCAGTAAAAATTCCGAAGGGTGTAGGTTCCCCTTGCTAGTAGAAGTATGAATAAATAATAATCTAATTATTAATTATAGTCTAATTCAAATTAAAAAGTTCTTTAGAAACAAAGTAGTAATAATTAAGTCATAATAAAGTCGTAAAAATTGATAATTGATTGTTATCATATCTGTTATAGAGAAAACCATTTGTTCAAAACTTAAACACTGTTTTGAATTGTTATTTTAATTGTTTCCGAATTTTATTTTCAAACTTATTTGTCTTGTTATCGCGATTATCACATTTCCGATAACTTTAAATGTAATTTCTGTTTTGAATTTGTATTTCGGTTAATTCCCGGTTTTCCGGGTTTTATTTTAGTTCCCGGCTATTTCTCGGTTTTCCCGGTTAGTGGACAACCTGCCGTAAGTCTTATATTCACAATAAATTATAGAACGGTCTGGGTGGACCGAAATGGTTGTGCTACTCGCACGGAATTTCTGTTCCACTATCCAATGCTATAAATAAATTGAAGACGGGCAGTCATGTTCAAGTCACATAATCCAACGACTAAAATTTAAATATCGGTGAATAATTAATCAATCTTCAAAAATTTTATGTATGTATGTATTTCGTTTATGAAAGATGAGTTATGTAGTGAAAATAATTTTCTGTATCTGCAATTGAATTCTCTGATTAATACAAATTATTCATTAATTAAAACTAAATCGTGCAGCAGTAGATTTAGTTGTTTTTATCAAGCTATTGAAAATATTTTTTCAGAACAGTAATCCCCAAGAGAACCTCATGTTAGTATATCACTAACATTTCTGAAAATATTTAATTTTGTAATTCTACAAAAATAATAATCATGAACTGAACTTTAGTTGACGACTTTTTAACATTGTGATATATAATGGATGCCTTCTTCACCGGAAATACATTCTTGGATGTACTTTTGTTCATTTCTCCATGAATATTTCAGCTTTTTATATATAATTTAAACTAGCCAACAAACACGCACGCTGTGCGTGGGGATATCGTCATTTTTCTTATTTCTTACAAATAAATATTTGTTCACCTTAAAATACTTATGCCTTGAAATTAGTATTAAATGAGGTTTTGACCACTCTTCAATTCTTTTGAAACCTTTTAAACCCTTCAAATCTACGAAACAAAAATTCTCTGAAAACCCATAAAATCCCTTAAAATAATTTCAAATACTTTCAAAAACGTAAAAAAATTAAAAGTCGACATTCAATTGAAAAATTGAAAGCCTCTGAAATCCCACTTTTTTTTATATTCCTACAAATCATTTGAAATGCCTCATAATTTTTTAAACTAGTTGAAATTACTTTAAATCCTTAAAGTCCCATTGGAATCTTTTAAAATATTTGGCAATCCCTACAAATCCTTCGAAAATCTATAAAATATTTAGAAATAACATGAAATCTTGTGAAACACCTTGAAATATTTTGAAATACTTCAACAATCCTTGAAATCTTTTAAAATACTTTGGAATCGCTAGAAATCTCTTGAAATCCCTTGAAATCGTCTGAAACGACTTGAAATCGTTACAAGCTTTGTAATATCCCGTGAAATATTTTGAAACCCATTAAAAATTTCTTCGCAATTTCTAAAAATTCTATGAAATGAAAACGCTTTAAATCTTTTAAAATTTCTCAAAATCCGTTGAAATCTTCAATCGGTTGAAATTCACAAAAATTCTGTGAAAGTCTTGGAAATCTTCTATATTTCTTGAAAGTCTCTAGAAATTATTTGAAATCGCTTGAAATCTTTTTAAATCCCTTGAAATCACATAAAATTATTTGCAATCTTTTAAATTCGTATAAAGTCCCTTGAAATTCTTCGAAATCTCTTGGAATCTATTGAAATCACTTGAAATAATTAGAAATCCCTTAACATATTATTCTGAAATCTTTATAAATCTTTAAAACCTTAATATCTGGTGTACTCTAAAAATTTAAATGATCAATCCTGTTGAAATTACTTGAAATCCTTAGAGCCCCATTGAAATCGTTTATAATATTTTGTAATACATAGAAATCCTCTGGAATTCCTTAAAATGTTTAGAAATCACTTAAAGTCCTATGACGTCCCTCGAAATCTTTAAAGGTAATTTGAAATCTTGTGAAATCCGTCAAAATATTTTGAAATCTCTTGAAATCTATGGAAATCTTTTGAAACCACTTGAAACCTTTAAAAGGTTCGTAATATCGCGTAAAATAATTTGAAACCCATTGAGAACTTTAGAAAATCGTTAAAATCTCTCGAAATCCCTTGAAGTCTTCTAAGATTAATTGAAATCCATAAGAATCCTATGAAATATCTTTAAATCCTTTTATAGGCCATGAGATCTCAAGAGATGATTGATTAAAATTCTGTAAAAATCTTTAAAATATTGTACACTTCTTTACAATCTCTAGAAATTATTTGAAATTGCTTGAAATCTTCTTAAAACCCTTTATATCTTATAAAATTCTTTTCCATTTCTTAAATTGGTTTAATATCCCTAAAAATCCTTTAAAATAATGAGAAATTCCTTGAAATATTTCGAAACACTTCGGAAATTTTGAAATGATGCAAAATTCGTATGATCGACCCCACGATATTAAGAAATTAATGGCGATGAATAATTTTTTTTATTCAATGAAATCAGGTGTTATTCACTTATCAAACTAGATAATTTAAAATCTGAATTTACAAGAACAATGAAATATTTCGCCAGCCACTGCAACGATAAAAAAAATTAACAGTAGTAAACAAATTGAAAGTTAGCAGCGGATTTCATTTTTGAATTTAAAATATAATAAATGGAGAAATGTCAAGTCGTTCAAAAATCAATGAGGGTTGCAACAAAAATGAGTTCGAGATTTTCGAGAAATTTCGTTACAACACTTTATTTTAGATGGATAGTATTTTACCTGAAGTTGTTAAATTAACACTTCGAACAAAATAATTACGAAACTAAACTAATATTAAGCAAATTGATTGCATCTCGAAATTTTAACTGGAAATCGCAATAAGGATATTAGATATCTTCTGCATGGTACAGTTACAGCGGGTGGAGTCCACGTCAACTGATCACGGAAACTTTCGTGTCGGAATGGGATTTGCCTGTAATTCAGGATAGATATCTTAATGGTGAAAAAAAATGCTACCAAATATTTTTCGAAAATTCGAAAAATGGCGGAAATATGGGACTTTGAGCTTTTTTTTAATGACGTATCTTGGGTTCTAATTGACAAATTTACCTTTTCGACGTCTGAATTTACTTTTTTTAAGATACATTTCAAAATAAAAATTAAAAAAAAAATTCGAAAATTTGGTGAAAAAAATATAAATGAAAAACGTGTTTCCCAAAAAATTCCCTTTTTTATTTTATTTTGTATTTTTTCGTCAGAGAAAGGTATAAGTGTGGTCTACAAGTCCTGAAATTATTGGAGTGTGTTTGCCACTGGTTTTCGAGAAAGAAATTCAAACTTCAGGTCTTCTATGGCATCCGATTTAAAAAAAAAGGTTTTAAATACTTTTTATTTTATAAAAAAATGACGATAACCAAAATTTTTGACTTTTGAAGAATAGCGTTCGTTATAAAATATTCAGATTTTTTAAAAAAGATCTAGAAGCAATGAAACAACAATTAAGAAATGTTTTTCAGTAGAACTGTAAAAAGTTTAAACATTTTTTGAATTTGTTATAAGTAAATAAGTGGATGAAAATAATGTCGTGACGATTAGCAATGTTTGGTCACTTAATTTCAACTAAATTTTTACAATGTATAGACAAAAGGAGTTTGTGAGTTGGATTGATGAAAATTGATAACTTGTTATGTAGTAAACAAATTATTATTTTTTATTATTAGAGTAGCTCCTGATGATTATTATTTGGGTGCAAACGTTACTTGCTTTAGTAATCATTATAATGCTAATGATAGCAAATTTTTGGTAAATAATGACATATAATGACTCTATTATTGATTGACCAAATGTGATGGCAATGAGTCATTGGCAGTTGATTCCAACATGAAAAATGGTTTTTTAGTTTATAAGATAAGATAATACGACGAGAAAACTTTATTTAATAAAATTGTTGATAACAATAATAATTGTTGGTCAATGTCCAAGTGTACTAACAACGGTTAAAATTTAGTTATTTGCAGTCAATTATTTTGATAAAATTAACTCTACATATTGAAACATAGCCCAAGAGCTGATTTGTTAAATAAGTTTGTTCAAACAATTATTAAACCATCATTAAATGATAATTTAGGGCCATTTGTATAAAAAAATGGTATATATTTTTTCACAAATATCGGGAAGGGATAATTGTTTATTAAATTTGTTCACTATATAACAAAAAATTTATTATTTTTCATTAATTCAACTCACAAACCCCTTTTGTCCATACATTGTAACAATTTAGTTGAAATTAAATGACCAAACATTGCTAATGCTCCCGAAGTTATTTTCATCCACTTATTTGTTTATAACAAATTCAACAAATGTTTAAACTTCTACAGTTCTGCTGAACAACATTTCTAAATTGTTGTGTCATTGATTCTAGATCTTTTTGAATGAGTCTGAATATTTTATAACAAACGGTATTCTTCAAAAGTCAAAAATATTTGTTGACATTTTTTTTATGAAATAAAAAAGTATCAAAAACCTTTTTTAAAAAATCGGATGTAAACGACCTACGCAGAATTTTATTAATTTTTATTTATAAAAAAATTGACACACGATGAAAATAATTGTGGTTTGACAATTAATTTGTCCACAAACACTTTAATTTGCCCTACTGAGCCGCGCCGCGCCATAGAAGACCTGACGTTTTAATTTTTTTCTCGACAACCGGTGGCAAACCCACTCCAATAATTTAAGGACTTGTAGACCACACTTATACCTTCCTCTAAAGAAAAAATAATAATAAATGGCATTTTTTGGGAAACGCGTTTTTCATTTTTATTTTTTTCGCAAAATTTTCGAAAACAAATTTTTTTTGAAAATTTTTCATTTTGAAATATATCTTATAACAAGTAAATTCAGACGTTGAAAAGTTAAATCGGTCAATTAGAAGACAAGATACGTAATTTTAAAAAAAGTTGTCCAAAGTCTTAAAGTCCCATATCTCCACCATTTTTTCGAATTTTTGAAAAATATTTGGTGGGATTTTTTTTCACCACTAAACAATCATATATCATGAATTTCAGCCAAATCCCATTCCGGCACGAAAATTTCCGTGATCAGTTGACGTGGACTCCACCAGCGGAATGTAACAAAATTTGTGATTACGTATTAACAAGAGAAACCAATCAACTACATATGTCTAAATGGTGCGTTTGCTGATTATGAAATTAATTCCACTTACTATAATTCGCTCTGTATACAATTTCAATCTATTATATATCAGATTCGCTGGTGGATCTGATTTCAACATGAAAATAAAAAAATCTAGACGAAACACAGCATAGAAATGGAAGGATTTATTTAGTTAAATTAGAATTTCAAATAATTTCAAGGAATTTCTATGGATTTCAGCAATTTAGAGAGATATAAAAGAACTTACAAAATTTGAAAGCAGTTTAAAAAATTTAAGTCATTTAAAAATATTACAAAGAATTTCAAGAGATTCAAAAAATGTCAAGGAACGTCAAAGAATTTTGTAGGATTTGCAAAGATTTCAAAGAAATTTTAATTGGTTCATTGGTTTTAACAATTTTTTTCACTGTAAATCTTGAAAAGTTGGTACTTTCTGGATTTAATAATGCAGTTAATGAATGCTAAGAGTTATATATTTTGTAAAAGACAATTTGCAATTATGTGTAAACTTTTCATTTTTTTAAACAAATTTTTTTCCTGTAAATATTGGAAAGTTACTATTTTCTGGAATTAATGACGCAGTTAATGAATGTTAGGAGTGATGAATTTTGTGGAAAACAGTTTGCAGTTATTCAAACAATTCATAATTATTCACTTGCCACCCGGAGAAAATTAAAGTTTTTTCGAATATCTTACACTATTTTTTTAAACAATAATAATTTAAAAAAAATTATGTTACGTTATGGGTAGTTATTTTTCTAGATCGATTGCTTTGAGATATTAATTGTTTAAATAATTGCAACCTGTTTTTCAGAAACAATACCACTTTTAACATTCATTCACTGCGTCATTAATTCCAGAATATAATAACTGTTCACGATTTACAGGAAAAAAATTATTTTAAGAAATGCAAAAAATTGTTTAAATAATTGCCAAATATTTTAATCAAATATAACTCATAACATTCGTTAATTATACACCAAAAATCAAAAATTAATTTTTTGTACCACCTTAATGCTGATTATGAAGTCGGTTCCATTTTTAATGATTCTCTCTGTATACAATTTCAATCTAGGGTAATCGGTAAAATGGCTGGCCACCCGCCAATGATTGGCCACCTCATTTAAATATGTTTATAAAAAAAATACTCAGAAATTAAATTACTAATAAATAGTGCAGGATGAAGCGCAAACAATTCCGCAGCGTATTTTAAAAGTTACGTTAGTGCAGTGTAGTGGATTTAAATGCTCGAATAAGCTGTTGAGGTTAAGAGTGTCCGCTTGTTGAAAATTATTATATTTTTAATAGTTACGATAGATTTAATTAAAAACTTTTGGGTTTTAATTGAATTTTGTGATTAAAGATACACGATAGTAGTATTCTAAGCTTACAATGATATATGTATATCGATAAATAGGTGACAAATCATTGTCATCGTAAATAAAGCGGATACATAATGACTGGCCACAATATCTTAAAGGAGATGACTAACATTTCTGAAAAAATTCATTCAAACTTGTTTAAACTTTTTATAGACTATGTACATAATTTTTTGTGACTTTGTCTTACCAATAATGAGCGGATATCGTGTCAAAAACAGTTTTTGGCACCGGCCAATCATTATACGATTGAGAGACTAATCACGGTGCCTTCGAAACCAGTAATCTATATAATCTGGTGTGTCCAATGACGTCGTGGCAAATCATTATGTTTTTTGAGATTATTGTTAATTTCTTTAAATATAAATTGTCTACTACTAATAGGTGAAGTCTTACCTATTTCCCACCACGGTCCCTGTACGCTCTCCTCCGCGTCAGTGGCTGACCAATTAAAAAAAAGGCCCGAAGAGTGGGAAGCCCACATTGGTTTGAATTGAGTATTTCAGCATGACGTCACGGGAATCCAGACAACTTTTTCAATAAAATAATCTAAACGTCAAAGTAAGTCATAAATGTACGAATAGTAATATTTCTCAAGTGCAGAATGTATTTTTTCAGTCATGTTCCATTATTTTGTCAATTGACGACCTTTCAGCGTCACGAAATAAAATAAAATGTCCAAAGTTGCAGGTGAGTGTATCAGATCGGGTACTCTAACCTCAAATTTCGGACAGTTGATTGCATTTCGTGAAACTGAAAGGTCTTCAACCGAGAAAAGCATGAAGAAACAGGATTGCGCAAATGCATTCTAAACTTTAAAAATATAAATATTTAGACATTTATAACTTACTTTTACGTTTAGAATACTTTCTCTGAAAATTTGTCTGCACTCCTACACGGAAAAAATTTATCCGTGAAGAAGTCACGAACTTGTAGCTAGGTCTCGGATACGAGATAAAAAAATGAAACATTAAATCCTTATTTCTATGAGAAATATATGGATAAATTTCGAAGTTTCTTACGAACAGTTCGAATTTCCTACGAACAGTTCCTGAAAATTTCAGACTGAAATAAAAAGAGGAAAAATTTTGTTTGTGCGATTTAATTTTATATTAATTTATAAATTCGCAACTCAGAAGATTCGAACCTCAAACACTGTTGACTCACCAGTTTCTAAACATAAACCAGGAGTGCGTAAACACGCGCAGCCATCGAGGCCAAACAAAATAGGTATTATAAAACTTCTAGCCACTCATCCGACGAGCTCGAGATACACATACGAGCGCACACACGCACCGCGCGTGGGTGCGTGGGCCACGTACAGGGAGACTTAGTTTCGAGTTCCTAGATTTGTCAGGCAAGCTCGTGAGTGCTCTGAGAATCTTTTCCCAATCACTCGTAATATTTTTGTACACTGTAAGAAATAATCGTAAATTTCCTATACGAAAGTATGGCATGTTTCCCATATATTTTAATATCCCACACAACGATGGAAATTATCCGTTCCTGTATAGGAATTCTCCAGTCATGTATGGGACTTTGATGCGCGACTGTATAGTACGCAGCCGAGTGAAGCGCGCATGTGCAGTAACCATGGTGAATGAAGGTGAAGGAGCAGAGTATAATACAATGATGGCGTCAAGCGTATGATTCACAATAGTTTGAGTGTTTGTGAGTGTGATAAGTTTTAGTGCAAATAGACATTTTTTTACCGAATGAAGACGGAAGCAAGAGGAGAAATACGTGCAAGTGCAGAAATACGTTGAATTCCAGAAATACGTGGTAAGTTGATTTTATATATATATATATAACTGTTTAGTGAATATACGTTGTAGCAAGCGTCGCTGCAACGTAAATGTTATATTTGTTTCATTTGTGTCCCGTAGGTAGTGCAGAGGTTTTACAGCAATACTGATAATTCTTGGCTTTTTCTGTCTCTTTCTTTCTTTCTTATAGAGAAAGCTTTCCAAGTGAAAAATATATATATGTACCTCTCTTAGTCTTCCACACGTCGAGGCCATGCATTCATGTAACTCTAACATCTTTTTCGCTCGCCAAGCGACATTTTCGTTTTTCCATAACAGATATCAGCTGACTTTCCAATAACTAAATGTGAATTTTAAACAAAAAGTGAATTTCCTACAAAATAATTGAATTTCCAGCAAAACAGTTGAATTTTGAAGCAAAAAGGATACATTTTTAACAACATTGGATAATTTTCAGTCAAACAGTTGCATTTTTATCCAAGAAACATTAAATGT
>CAKNYM010049100.1:64228-139925 GCA_932195095.1 Andricus curvator
ATTTTTTGAGCTGCAAATTAAACTTCGATTTTTTGTAGAAATCTGATCTTTTTTAGTTCAAAATTCAACTATTTGGTGGAAAATTGATCTTTTTTGGTTAAAAACTGAACTATTTTGGTACAATGAAAAACTATATCTGGAAGTAGTTCAGAAAACATCTCATTTATTATTTTGTATTGTATACTTTGCAAAAGTAAGCATTCTTGTTTTTTAATTTTTACAGGGTATTTCAAAAAATCAGCCCTGAGGGGGGCCACAAGAGAGGGAGGAATAAGAGGAACCTCCATACCGTCAATCCTCAGGTTCAAAAATTGATGGACCGCATAGGGATGGAAGCGGACTTTCTTTCTGAAAATTAAATTTTTTTGAATTGATATATTCTCATAGAATCTCTGTATCCCGTTGTATACAGTATTTAGCTTTGAATTATATTTTGTCTATATCTTAATTCTGTCTTTCATTTACCCGTTGTAAAAATCCAGTATAGGTCCTAATCATTATTTTAGTACTTTCAGGGCGAATTATAAATTTTAGAATTGACACTTATTGATTTTTTCACTGATAAAAATAATATGATTATAATTTCAGAATTTTTTAGTATTGATTTTAATAAATAATAATTAGTATTAATGCAACCAGTTTGGCGGACTTAGGTATCGGAAAAATCCCAACCTGGTGTGGGAAATCTCCGATCCACGTATGGAAATTTTCTCCTACCTCAGTATGGGAAAATTTCCGTAAATGAATCGCAGTTTTCCCATACAAAGATGTAAATTTTTCCATACTGAGATATCGGGAATTTCCAACCTTGTATGGGAGAAATCCGATCCATGTATGTAAATTTTCCCATACTGAGGTATGGGAAAATTTCCATCCTTCTGTGGGGAAACTCCGATTCTTTTACGGAAATTTTCCCATACTGAGGTATGGGAAAATTTCCATCCTTCTGTGGGAAAACTCCGATTCTTTTACGGAAATTTTCCCACACTGAGGTAGGGGAAAATTTCCATCCTTGTATGGGTTAATTACTTCCAATACATTTATGGGAAATTTACTACAAATTTTTCTTACAGTGTAATTATTCACGTAAAAAAAAAGTGATGAGCCGTTTTAGAATTTTCACATCGAGTTCGTCAATCTTTCTCAAAGTTCGTAGGTTATTTACGAAAATACATAAATATCCCATGAATTTTTCTCATATCCGAGACCTAGCTACTAGTTCGTGACTTTTTTACGCATAAATTTTTTCCGTGTATGTCAAGAACTATGCTAACCTTCCTGACATTTCAACCTATCCTTCCATGAACGCTACGTCATGCTACAAAACTCACTATTCCGCGAAATATTTGAGTTGGTTTTGATTCTATTATATTGATTTCTAGTTGGCAAATTGTACTATTTCAAGTAAATGTTATATTTTTCACGTCGAACGTCAACAAAAACAATTAGAAAACACTGACATGCATGGTGTGCAAATGCGCTAACAGACCGCGACATTTTAAACTGCGCAAGTCGGGGCCGCCTAAACCGTTTCCAATTCGAATGGATAATATTGCGCAATATACTCGAGTGAGTATCCGTGCACTGCTACTTTCCGCTACGTTGCTGGAGTCTCTCGCCCCTTGAGCTAAGAAACTGCGTCGGCCAGCAGTTCTAAGAATTACTAAACCGCGAGTTACTAAACTGTGAGTCGGGTGTATTGATCTGTATTACTATTGATAGTATTCATTGATTCCAAATAGACCAGCGCTTTTCGGTACATGCGCAGTTGAAAAAGTTTCTTACAGGGGCGCATCCATTCAAGGCCGGGGCAGCCAATGAACGTCGCTTGACAAAAATAACTTTAGGGTCGCGGTAGAGGTGGGGGCCCCTCCACACTGATAGAAATGGTGACGTTGATTTAACCATACAATCGTAGGCTAAAAAATTACGAGTATATTTATAATACAATACGTGTAATTCAATCACAAAGAGTATGAAATTCACTTACTGAAATATGGCAAATACAACTTATTTATATTTGTGGTGGAAAGCCTTAATACATGTGTTCCTATTATGTGAAATGTGTAATTCTATAAACATTTACCTGAGCGAACTATTTTGAAAACGTTGTCGTTTAGCAATACCCTTTGAATGACTGATCTACCCGACTCGGTTTGTTTTGTTTACAACAGGCGCATCTCAATCGCGCCTGCGCGTCTGCCTTCATAAGCAACAAGAATCGGATAGCCAAAACAGACATCCTGTATGGCTGTATCTATACCAGCAATAAAATAGGGCTCATCTAATCATAAATATTGTTGTACCGCTTATTTATTTCTATCAGTGCAGCGTTGAAATGAAAGAATCCTTAGATTTCAAGACCGTTGAAATAGGTGAGACTTCACTGTATAATAATTTGAATCTTTATAAAATTTATTATCCATCTGTGTATTTGAGAATTTCGTTCGATGCCTACAGTGTTTTTTTACAAATTGTTAAACTGGAAAAATTCCTTTAATGTCAATCATTATACCAATTACCCGATATATGAGATTCTCTGATGTATGATTTCATCAGGCAAATAACAAAATGTATAGATGAACCATAATCAAAGAAGAAACCTTAATTCTTGAAAATAATCGGTGAAATGAAGTTTCCACCACCTTCTCGCCACTAGAGGACGAAATTGCGCCACAGGATCTCCGAAAGATGCAGAAAAGGGAAGTAAAACGCGAATACCGACCAGCGGGACGCAGTTTGCGGAATTCTGGGTATTCCAATCGGGAAATTCCGCACGCACGTCCCAAGTGCAGTCGGGAGGAATGCATCTATCGATCCTCTAGATCGGCCTTAAGCTCTTAAATGAGCGAGAATCTCAGCGAGCTTTCGTCTCGTTAGGATGGTACATGCATTGCCCAGAATATGAATCAACGAATCCGAGCGGTATTCAGCAATTCACTACGAATGAATTTCCGCCAATATTTTACAAATTCTAAGGGACACCCGCAAATATTAGAAAAAGACTTTCAGAACTTATTTTATAAATATGCGAAAAGATTTCAATTTCAACTTCTCAAACATACATCCACGCATAAAATATCTTAAGTTATTTGAAGATTAGCTTGGTTAAAAACATTCTCAGTGACAACTTTGGAGATAAAATGTTTTTACCAGATTTGTTCAAAAGCATGTTCGGACTTCACTGCCCAAAATGCTCTCAAAAAAGGGAAATAGGTTGATTTTTCACGAAAATAAGAGAATAATGGGGAAATAAATTCTGTTATATATATAAATATATATTGCAGTTTTAATAAAATATTTTAATTTTCAACCAAAAAAGATTAATTTTCTACCAAAAAAGATGAATTTTCAACGAAGAAGTTGAGTTTTTAAGCTACACGCAGAAAAAAGAACCTTACATTTTACTGAAAACCAAGTTAAATCTACTGATCTTCCAAGTACGTATATGGACAACACGGTAGTTCATTAAATGTTACAATTATAGGCAACTGAATTTGACTATCATTGATGGTTACCAGTACCGATTTTCAAGTGCTGCTGACCTGCGGAACAGTAGATTTTACCGATCCAGTCGCTATTCTGCACTGTTCCTCGATGCTGCAATTACGAATTATCATTTCACTTTGACGGATAATATAAACAGATCTAACTTATGTTAACGGTACAGACTATAGTTTGCACGGCTCTATAAATTGTAAAAAAATATTGCTAAAAAATAATTAATAAATAAACACGCGGTTAATTCTGACATATATTTTCGGATATACTTATAATTAATCGGTATTTGTAAGTTACAACGCTTATAATACAATTAAAATTTCGCACGCAACGGGGGGGATTTGAACGCATAAACCTAAGCACGCAAGTCGATTAGCTTAACCACTACACTATTACACGAGTTGCGATCTGTGAAATAATTCCGAAATGCATTTGTAACTAAGGTGGCGACCTCGGCAACGACTTTTTAATACGCGTCCATGCCATCGCGGTACACGACAAAAGTTCTCGCATTTACCTGATATCCATACAAGTCAGCTGGAACAGTCGCGGAACGCAAACACGTCTTACTCCAATAAACTCTCAACTGTACGCGACCTGTGAATAAGATGTGCCATCCAAAATTGTGTTATTTATTATAAAACCACTTCATTGCTAAGTGGGGATATGGAGTAATGTGACTACTGTCACAGAAATGTCAAAAATAAATGTTTTTTAGGTGATGCAATCCATCCATTGCCGATGGCGTCATAAATTCATCCGGTGGTTCGCGCGGATAGATTGCGTTATTACGACTTTGAGGGCGAGCTAAACAAGCTATTCGGATCGGTAGCATGTACCGATCCTTCTGCAATGTTCACTGCACCACTATTGTAGTCTCGGTTCAGTGTATTTTACATATCTTACCGTATTTCATACTAGGGAATAGAGGTTTATTTTACTAAAGGATTACCGTTAAATTCACCCTAAATTCACTGTGACATTTACGAAATTCTAAGTGCTATTGACATTTTCACCCCTTCATTGAGAGCAGTTTCTGCTGTTACGGTTACAAGAAACACTTTACATTTCTTGATTAGTAAATATTACATTTCTTTTTTCTGCGTGTAAAAAGCCTAATATTTTAGCTAAATAGTTAAATAAAAAAAAAATTATCAACAAAATAGTAGCATTTAAAAATAAATAGTTAAACTTTCAAGCAAATGGCCAAATTTTCAAACAAAAAAGATTTAACTTTAACCAAGAACGGTCTAATTTTCAATCAAATAGTTAAATTTTCAAGGCAAAAATACGAATTTTTTTAGGAGACAGTTGAATGTTAAATCCAAGAGGATGAATTCTTTATCCAAAAAGACGAATGTTTAATAAAACAGTTAAATTCTCAACCATGAAAGATGCATTTTTGACAAAATAGTTGAACTTTGAAAAAATAAATTAATATTTAACATAATAAATAAATTTTTAACCAAATAGTTAAATTTTAAACCAAACAGATGAATCTTCAACTAAAATGACGAATCTTCAATAATGAAAAATCATTTTTAAGAAAGGAGTTCAAATTTCAACCAAGTAGTTGGATTTTTATTAAAAAAATGAATTCTCAACGAAACATGTAATAGTTGATATTTCGACAAAAAATAACAGTTGAATTCAACCAGAAACACGAATAATAAACAAAACAGTTCAATGTTCAACAAAAAGTCAATTTTCAACCAAACAGTGAAATTTTCTACCAAAAGAATGAAATTTGTAACACAAAAAGACGAATGCTTAACAAATCAGTTAAATTTTCAACCCGAAAATGTGCATTTTCGACAAAAATTCTTTTTGAATCAAATAGTTGAATTTTCAACTGAAAACGATCAATTTGCAACCACAAATGGAATACTTAAATTTTCAGTTCAAAAAATTAATGCTTATTGAAAAAACTAATTTTCAACAGAATAGCTCAATCTTTGTACAAAAAATGAATTTTTAACAAAGCAGTTCAATATTCAGTTACAAAAATTAATTTTCAACCAAAAATCGAATGTTAAACAAAATGGTTAAATCTTCCACCAAAGAAATAAATATTTAACAAAGCAGTTACCCGTTCAAACAAGTAGTTGAGTTACGAAAACGAATTTTCAGTCAAATAGTTCAATCTTCATCCAATAAAATGAATTTTTAACCTAGTATTTCAACTTTTAACCAAGTAGGTAGTTGCAATTTCAACTAAAAAGGATGAATTCTCAACGAAAAATGTAATGATTGAATTTTTAAATGAAGGAGATCAATATCCATAAATATTGAGTTTTTTTATCTACTATGTAATTCTACTGTTTCTACTATTTTTATTTTTTGATCAGTAGATCAAAAATGTCAACATCTATTGATATTTTTATTCACTGATCAAAAAACAATTTCAACCAGTATATAAAATATCAATGTTCAGCAAAAAATGGAGCAGTTAACTTTTTAGTTAGGAACATTAATTTTCAACCACAAAAAAAACAATTTTTAAGAAAGCTGTTAATTCTTCATCAACCAATAAAATGAATTTTTTAACAAAGTAGTTCAACTTTCAACCAAGTAGTGGAATTTTCAACGAAAAAAAGATGAATATTAAACAAAATAGTTGAATTTTCAAAAAGAGAATTACATTTTCAACTATATGGCAGAATTTTTAATCAAAAGAGATGAAGTCTGAATTAAAAATATAATTACTAGGCTTTTTAATTCACAAGAATGAACTTTCAACCAAAAACAGTTAGATTTTCTTATTGGTGTCTATAAATTCAGTTCACATTTGAACCAAAAACCGAGAAAAGTATGAAAAAAGGGAGGTTTCTTGAAAATAGGAGAAAAAGGGAAAGTATTTAAAAAAGGGGGAATAGGGGAAAGACTGCGCGGACTGCATATTCCCCTTTGGATGATTCTGACAAGAAAAATGTATTTATAAACAAGTGCAATTTATTATCTTCAGTATGCTCGTTATACTCTAATAGTTGTTGCAGGAATATTAATTTACAGAACGCTAACGAGGGAAAGGGTAATTACGAAATGGGACGACCGCAAATATTTCAACACTGCGACTATCTCCCCTCATCCCGTATGCCTTCTTCACGCCGATCTGCCTTGTCCCACAGAGACAAAATTAAATTCATTATAAAGCACTATCGCGCAGTAATGCGCTCATGTAAATTTTGTAATATTATGCAGCATTTCTAATTATTCTAGAGTGACACTCAAATTTGTAGGAGTATAATACTTTTTTAATGAAAAATTATACCCTTCCAACTGCGGATTTATCAGGCCGGATGAACAAACCGAACGTTAAATCAAAAAGTAATATGACTGCGTATTCGCAATATATCTGTATGGAGAAAACGATGATTTATTATCTATGAATGTAGAAACACGAAGTAAAAATTTACACATCGCGAAATAAATTAAAATTACTGAATACTAATGCAGTACATTTACAAATATATTAAATGCAGATTGACTTCAAAAAATTCCATTTTTTTATTTATAGCTCGACCCTTCTGTTAATTCCTAAGATTTTTAAGTGAATTATTATTTATATATAATAATCTACCATTCATTCATTCGGTCCACATTGAAGCTTCCATGTTTCCGCTCGGTTTTCACGTGTTTTTTGTCTCGCGACTTTTGCTGTCATGTACGACTGACGAAACAAGTATATCAAGGTAAAGTAAATGGCAGCGTACCCAGAGGCAGATCGAGGAAAGAATAGTGAAAATTTGTGAATGAGACCCTAATTTGAAGAGACATAAGAAGCCTTAGAAACACAAGAACTTGCATGAGAAAATGCATGGACGTGAAGGAAGCTAAACCGGTATGTCAGGACAGAAAAGTGTGGCGACAAATAGTTTATAAGAAATGCATGATGAAGAGTGTCAGTGAAGTAAATGACGTCTAAAACAAAAGACCTTGGATACTAATGGACCCGAGTCGAGAGACTCATATGACGACTTTGTGAAGCTCTTCGCCTGGCGTGATGGTTACAGAGATTTACCAGCGACCTGGGTCGGATCAGTGTTGTGGAACGAACATGTTATTTAAATAAACAACACGGGAATTCTAGATCAATCTAAAAATCTATACCAACCCCCATTACTCCCTTCCTCACCGAGTGAGTCTCGCTTATCCAGAAAAGGATATGGCTTAATGTTATAATATTAACATACGTCAGTTTTACATCTTATAAAATTGTATTGATAGAATGAAGTTGTACGCCTTGTACGAAAATAATTTATAACTGATTTTCAAATGATGCGTGATGCACAATTTGACAATTATTAATCATTTTCAATTACCCTTCTAGAAATTATCGATCGGAATCGATTTATAATGATTGAGAGTGATCAAAAGTGGAATTGTTTGAAATTGTTGCCAACTGTGTCAATTGTTCCTAATCGGATTTAATTGGGTAAATTAATGCACTTACCCGCAATGCGCGCTCAAACACTGGCGCTCACTCGCACGCTTCTTGCAGGAGAAAACGTAATAGCAGATCACAGTGAGCATGCGCGAATAGTCTAGATTGCTGGCTCAAAATGCGTGAGCTTGGAAATAAAGGTGCAGTTGCCGTAGTCATAACGCATGTTCGAAAATCGGTCTTCTTATTATTACTCCGTGTAAATAATTATCGCAATACACCCAACTCTCGGTTTCAGGCCAATGTTACGGGTTGCTTGCAAATAGCCTTGGCCACACATCGGGGGGATCCAAACGTAAACAGTCAGGGCCGTCTGAACCGTTTCCAATCTGAATACATAATATTGCGCAATCTCCGCATGTGAGTACCCGCGCACTTCTCCTTTGCGCTACGCTGCTGGTGTTTTTTTAGGGCCACCCCACAATGAGAGTCGTAAGGGTTGACGTCCGAACGTATATGCGTATTTGACGTCATACGCACGTTTTTGCCAACTATCTGAGCAGTTTCGCCGTTTTCGTTTTTTCGCTGCGACCGTTAGTAACAACGTGCGTATGACGTCAAATACGCGTGTACGTTTGAACGTCGCGTTGACGTTTTCGACTCTCATTGTGGACCGGCCCTCAGGCAAGGGTCGCAACCGTCTCTCGCCCAGCGCGCTGAGAAACTGCGTGGGCTAGCAGTTTTAGGAAGGCTGAGACCGGGGGGACAGAATCCGAGAGTTTGGAGTACAGTACACTCCAGCTAACTGCAAACTCCGTTATTTCCACTTTTTGCTACTTCTCCTCCACACGTATTTTAACGCACACTCCATTGTGTCTCCCACTGAAGCGACTGCGAGTCTCTGCGCATGTCCTAAAGTGCGAGCTCCAACGCAGCGTGGTTATACGACGGAGCAGAGTGGGTGTACTCAATAAGTGCCGAATTCTTGGAATTATACTCCCCTACGGCCTACAGCCACGTCAGACTGGCAGTTACCGGGAGTGTACTGTATCAAAATGCAGTGGTGACAATTTAACCTCAAACTCAGAATAATAAATACCCAATTGAAAACAATTATAGTCATTAGAATGCAGAATGGCGTGGCAATATTTTGAGACTCGGATAAAATAAACTGAAGCGCTGGATGCAAAAAGGAGATATAACATTATCAAATCTGACAAATAATCTGAGAAATCGATATTTTGAGAAAATATTACGACGAGCTTGGTCACTTCGGTGCTGAAAAATCGTCTAAAGCGATATTAGGTAATTACTGGTTTCCGAACATTGTAGAAAAAGTCAAAGTTTACGTAGCAAACTGTCTCAAATGCATAGCATTTTCGCCTTCTTCGGGGAAGGGTGGGGGTTGTCTTAACCCTATTACGAAAGGTGAAACGCCTTTTTTAACACATCATGCAGATCACCTAGGTCCTATTGATAAGAAAATCGCAACGAAGCAACACATACTTGTAATCATCGACGTTTTCACAAAGGTTTCCAAACTCTACCCTGTAAAAACCACAGAAACAAAAGAAACCGTAAATTGTCTAATTGATCACTTCAGAAACTATAGCAGGCCACGAACGATCGTTTCAGACCGACGTACATGTTTCACATCGCTTGATTTTAAAGAGTTTGCAGATGAGAATAAAATAAATCATGTAATAATTGCGGCAGCATCGCCGAAAGCGAACGGACAAGTGCAACGTGTTAATCGTATAATAACCCCAATGCTAGCGAAACTTTCCGACCCGCCATCAGGAAAATATTGGTACAAATTGTTCACTGATGTGGAGTTTGCTGTAAACAATACCGTTCATAGCACTATAGGCGTAACAGCTAGCAGGCTATTATTTGGAGTAAACCAAAGAGGTTCAGTAATCGATCCAGTGGACAAGTATTTTGAGCAAGCTAAACACATCGAAGAAGATACCCGTTATCTTGAGCAGATTAGGTCTGAAGCTGTTGAGAAAAATAAGAAATCACAAGATTATAATAAAGCATACTTTGACAAGAAACATAAAGAATCCCGGAAATATCAAATCGGAGATTATGTAATGGTTAAAAACTTTAAACACTACAGTTGGAGTTTCAGAAAAACTCATCCCACGTTATAAAGGTCCGTACAAAGTCTTCAAGTTCTACGAAACGATAGATATGTTCTTAAAGATATCGAAAACTTCCAGGTAACGCAAAAGGCCTATGTAGGGAGATGGGAAGCATGCAATATGAAACCCTGGCACAACGATCTGCTTTCATTTATTTGTAATATATATTCCGAACAGTTTAGTGTTACATTAAGTTAGTTTGTATCAGTTTAGGGTCAAACTGCAGTCAGCATTACCGAGATTGTAGGTTTTATAAATATATAGTTGAAATGTCGTGGTGTAAAGATTTCCTATGTATTTTGTATCGATGTATTGATCCAAGTGTGAATAAATAACTAACCCTTAAACTTTTTTTAATTTTCTCTAAAGTTTACTAATCGCCTGGACATAATGCAATTTAAATTTATTATTCATTATTATACCATTAAGCATTATACCGCAGACTTGTTTAGTGTCGGAGTGGAAATAAACATTGACTTACCGGTGTTACTCTACAAAGTAAGGTTGAAGTGATTTTTATCTTTGTGCACTTACCTGCAACAGAAAAAGTAAAGAATTTTTATTATTATGAGTAGAAAATTCATTATTATTATATTAGACACTTGGTTTTTTTTTCACTGATTGTGAGAAAATATTTTGAATCAGGGAGTACGAGGCGGTATAAGTGGGGGATATAGATTTTTAGATTAATCTGGAATTTTCGAGTTGTTTATTTAAATAACACGTTCGTTCTGCAACACTGCTCCGAGCCAGTTCCCTGATCAGTCTCTCTAGAAATCACCCCAGGCGAAGAGTTTCATAAAGTCACCATGTAAAGCTCTCCACTCGGACCCATTAGGATCCAAGGTCTTTCGTTTCAGGCGTCATTCACTCCACTGATACTCATCATCATGCATTTCTTATAAACTATTTGCAAGTTGTTTTTTTATTGCTTTTTATATTATATATCTTCGAATTAGGGTCTCATTCACACAAACTAACCATACTTTCCTCGGTCTGCCTCTGGGTACGCTCACATTTCTTTGACCTAGATATACTTGTTTCGTCAGTCGCTCATCTTCACAAAAAAAAAACAGATGATTAACTTTACATCGATTTCCGACGAAAGATTCTTTGCAACAAAAATTAACTTCGGAGGATAAACTTTACACAAATATCGGTTAAACTTTCTTTTGTTTTTCCATGACAAACACATGTATTTTGAAAGATGCGAAGTTGGCTGAACAAAACTTTATCGCTCTAAAAAATTTCCTGCAACAAATCTTATTCTTAGTTTTTTTCTGTGTTTATTCTCTCCAAATAAAGCAGGAAATTTGTAAATCTGACGTGAAATATTTTATAGATCAAATAATTATTATTTACTTTTAAATACCTTAACTTTAATTTAAAAAAATGCTTAATTGAATATTAATAAATTAGTATTTCTTTGATACTTCTTTGATATTACTTTTCCGTTTCTTTCCTGAGCGAAGATTTAATTTCTTCTAGATTCTAGATGACAATTAAATAAAAGAGCTTTTTATTCACCGCCCTCCATTCTTTAATTAGCAGAATCTAGATTAAGGATCTCAAAATAAATAGAAGTAGCTAAAAGTGCCCTTACTCCTTTGTGCTTTCTTTGTCTCCAAGCGCTATTTATCGGGCTACATTATGGAAAATGCAGCCGACCGGGAACGGTATGCCACTGGGACGTGGAATATTAATTAGGGTGATTAACCTACAAATTAAATATTGCACTTGTACCCTCAAGCAGTGTATGTGCGTATGCACCCAAACACATACGAACTGAGCTTACAGCATCCGGTAGATGAATGCATACATATATAGTATGAGTCGTAATATTTGAAGACCGTGCTATTTATCGTTTGACTATATATTAAATTCCTACGCGTCAGAAGACTATCTAGAATTAAAGAACGTACATTAATCCAGACAATAAAAAATTTCTAAAAATACGTAATTTGGAGTTATTGACCCGCCGAATGCAATAACCAGCCCGAAGCTCGAAAAATCGTGAAAGTATTGTCCGATAGTCTCAAAGAAAGAAAATTTTCAAAATCAATTTTTTGAAAACGTAGAATTCTAGATAATAAGGAAGTGAAACTTTTTCCTCTTAGAATTTTTTTGCCAAACGTTTATTTTTAATAATAAAAATGATATATTGAAAAGAAGTTTCTCCCTGATTTAATTAAGTTTTAAAACTTAAATCGTTCTAACTCGGCCAAATATTATTGAAATAAGTTCATATTTGTAGGGCGTATTCAAAATACTCTAGCCATGCCTAGAGAATCACGAAAAAGTTAACAATCGCTTATTGTTTAATAATATTGAATTGTAAAATGAGGTCAATCGATAATTGTGTTTTCTTGGTTTCGCCGGTAAAAAGTATCTACGTAACTTCGACTTTCAAACAACTTCCAGTGAGTGATTTGTTCAGCAATGTTGAATGAAATTTTTTGAAAAATCTCATATCGAATCGTTGAAAATTTACTAAGATATTCAGATTTGGAAAAAGTACTCGACGTCTGCTCGCGCTGTTAGCTAATGCGTCGCGAGGACTGCTCTGCCGGGCAGCGTTCTCGAAGTACAGTCTGCGCGGGCAGACGTCGAGTACTTCTTACAAATCTAAATATCTCAGTGAATTTTTAACGAATAGATATGAGATTTTCCAAAAAACTTCATTCAACATTGCTGAACAAATCTCTTACTGGAAGTTGTTTGAAAGTCGAAATTACCTAGATACTTTTTACCGGCGAAACCAAGAAAACACAATTATCGATTGACCTCATTTTACAATTTAATATTATTAAACAATAAGGGATTTTTAACTTTTTCATGATTTCCTAGGCATCGCTGGAGTATTTTGAATACTTTCTACAAATATGAACTTATTTCAATAATATTTGGCCGAGTTAAAACGATTTAAGTTTTAAAACTTAATTAAATCAGGGAGAAACTTTTTTTCAATATTTCGTTTTTATTATTAAAAATAAACGTTTGGCAAAAAAATTCTAAGAGGAAAAAGTTTCACTTCCTTATTATCTAGAATTCTACGTTTTCAAAAAATTGATTTTTCGATTTTGAAAATTTTCTTTCTTTGAGACGATCGGACAATACTTTTACGCGTTTTCGAGAGTCGGGCTGGTTATTGCATCCGGCGGGTCAATAGAATATAAATTGAGAAAATCGAAGTTCCAGTTTTCTCTCTAACTTTAAATCAGTGTAAAGTCTTACTGATTTTATATATTCAATAATCTATTTCTCACTGATTCTCAAAATTCTCTCATATTGGTCTGATGAATTTTTCATTTTCCTGGGCCATTAATATTCAAAGACCAGAATTTTAATCTTTGAACATTGTTAATGTAGAATCTTTTATTATTGGAATAAAAAAATAAAAATTTCCAATTGATTTATTTTATTTCAACCAAAAAATATGTCTTTTGGTTGAATTTTTAACCAAACTATTGAATTTTCGATCAAATGGTCGATTTTTCAAATAAAAAGATCAAGCATCAACACAAAACACTGGAATTTTCAACCCGAAAATATGAATTTTTGATAAAAGATAAATTCTCAACGAAGAATATAATAGTTGATATTTCAACAACAAAAAAATGAATTTTCAACAAAATAATTACAATATTAATCCAATAGTTACATTTTCAGCATAAAAAAATGAGTTCTGAATAAAAAAGACGAATTTATAAACAAGAAGATTAATTTTCTACAAAAAAGACAAGTTTTCAAAAAAATACCTGAACTTTCATCTAAAAGATATACATTTTCAACTAAATATGGAAAAGTTAAAAATTCACTAAAAAAAATCATTTTCAACCACAGATGAATTTTAACAAAGTAATTCAACTTTTAACTAAAAAAAGACAAATTTTTAAACAAAAAGAAGAGTTTTCTATAAAAAGGTTGAATTTTCAACTCAAAAATATTAATTATTATGAAAAAGTAGAATTTTCAACACAAAAATTTAATTTTCAAACAAAGAGATGAATTTTCAACAAAAAAGAATGTATTTTTAACAAAGGTGTACAACTTTTACTCAAGTAATTGAATTTTAAATTAGAAAAAATCAATTTTCAACCATAAAATGAAATAGTTAAATTTTCTGTTGAAAAATTAATTTTCAAACAAAAATAAATTATTTTTTAACAGAATAGTTAAAATTTAAACAAAAGAGATGAATTTTCAACTAAAATGATGAATCTTTATCAAAAAATTATTGTTTAACAAACTGGTTCAACCTTCAACCATGTAATTGAATTTTCGAACAACAAAAATTAATTCTCAACGAATAATGTTACTTAGATATCTCAACAAAAATTTTTTTATTTTAAATAAAAAATATTTGAATTCAAACAAACAAAAAACAAACAATTTTCAAACAAAATAGTTGAATCCTCAACCGAAGAAGATTAATTTTCAACCAAACAGTTGCATTTTTAATAATAAAATATGAAACTTCTACCAAAGAAGATAAATTTTAAAACCCAACACACAAATTATCAAAAAAAAATGGTTGAATTTTCAACCGAAAAAAATTTCATAAGAATTTTCAATCCCAAAATATGAATTTTCAAGAAAAAAGTTAATTTTCTACCACAATAGCTGAACTTTCAACCTAAAAAGAGGAATTTTCCACCAGAAAGGATGACTTTTTAACAAAATTGTTGAATTTGCAACCAAATAATAAATTTTTATAACTAAAAATATATTCGTCAAGAGGAACAACTGAAGAAAATGAAGCAGAACTACAAGGCAAATTAATTACTAAAAAGATTATTATATCAGGGTGGCCGCAAACTTTATTTGGAAAATTCCCTATCTTTTCCTTGACCAATTTTTCATTTTCTCTAACCATGAACATTCAAAGACCATAATTTGAATCTCGTAACATTTTTAACATAGAATATTTTATAAAAGAAATAAAAAAAAATCAAATTTATTATCCTGGACAATTATTTAAAATGTCTCTTGAAGAAATTCCCTGACTTTTTCAAGATTTTTTTTAAATCCCTGACTTTTCACTGATTTCTAAGTTTCTCGTGACGTACAGCCACCATGATATAACTGTACCTTAACATTCTGGATTTGAGTTACTATTTCGCAATTGATTCCCAATTAAAATTCTTTCGTTCCAGTTCTACACCACTGGAGAAATTCACATTGAGAGTATAACAGAAAAACTAATAAAAAGCAATGAATAAACTGTGTAGAAATTTGACAATAGTGTGTTGTCGACACAACCATTGTTCTCTGCGGAAGATCCTTCCGTGGTTTGATATCATCCTTTTCGGAAGCACCCTCCCTTGTCATCGGGGATCAAAATTTATTGGGGACGCAATTCAACCGGGATTAAAGTTTATTGAAATTGAGATTTGACTTTAGCTAAGATTTATCGAAATTGAGACGCTGTCATGAGAATATACCACAAGCCGCAATTTATTGAAATTGAAAAATTCAAACGGAGCCGAGTCTAAGAGACGGAAAAGAAGAGCTGAAAAGAAACACTATATACAGAAAACATTTAGAACATTTTCGAATTTATCTTTCGACTAGAGAATGTTTATTAAAATTTTTTAGCTATATAATCTAATATAACAACTCCGTTTGGGCAATTTCCGCTTTTTTGGTACTTCTTAATCATGATAAAAAATGGTAATATTCAAGTGGAAAGGTTTTTTCTCTCAAGCCACATTTTATATTAGTGGAAATCTACCAAATATATATAATCGAATGAATTGATATTTCGCCCCATACTCTAATGTCTGACCTGATCCAAAACCATTTTCGAATTTTTCAGATTTAAAAAATATTTTCAGAAAACACTTAGAAAATATGATATATGATACTCGGGTTTCGAATTTCTCTTTCCAAAAGAGAATGTTGAATAAAATTTGTTAACTATATTATATAATCTAATATAACAACTTCGTTTGGGCATTTTACACTTTTTTTGGTACTTCTTAAGCATGATGACAAATCGCAATATTCGAGTAGAAAGTTTTTTTCTGTCAAGCCACAGTTTATATTAGTGGAAATTTATCAAATATATTTAATCGAATGAATTAATATTTCGCCCCTTGCTCTAATGTCTGACCTGATCCAAAACAATTTTCGAATTTATCAGATTTAAAAAATATTTTCAGAAAACACTTAGAAAATATGATATATGATACTCGGATTTCGAATTTACCTTTCGAAAAGGGAATGTTTATTAGGAAATGTTAACTGTATAATCTAATATAACAACTTCGTTTTGGCATTTTCCGCTTTTTTGGTACTTCTTAACACGATGACAAATGGCAATATTTAAGTAGAAGAAGTTTTTTCTGTCACGCCACATTTCATGTTAGTGGAAATCTACCAAATACACCAGACTCTCTGTTCAGGAACAATGCCGGGGGTTGCCTGCAAATAGCCTTGTTCATAAAGCGCGTACATCGAAACGTAAACAGTCAGGGCCGCCTGAACCGTTTCCATAATATTGCGCAATATACTTGACTGAGTAGTAGTGCACTGCGTCCCTTCAGAGGCGGAGTCGCAACCGTCTGTCGCCCTGCCCCCTGAGAAACTGTCGGGACCAGCAATTCTAGGAATTCATAAAACGCGTGCGCTCGCGCGTTCCTCAACAGAGAGTCTGGTGTATATATAATCGAATGAATTAATATTTCGCCCCTTACTCTAATGTCTGACCTGATCCAAAACCATTTTCGAATTTTTTCAGATTTAAAAAATTATATTTTCAGGCCTAATTTTCGTTTTTTAAATCATTCTTGCGGTTCAAGAATGGTAATTGATGTTATTGTACGTAAAGATTGTAAATATAACACGTAATTGTCGAAGAATAACGATAGACATTAAAAAATATTGTTATTTCTTGAAAAACTTTTAAAGACATGTTAAGAGTTAAAAAATCCTGCATTCAAAGAAAATTAACCTTTAAAATTGCAAAAATAAAACACCGCCTTAAGTGCATAGGTGTAAATTAATTTTCACATTTTCATCCTAATGAGAAGATATCAGTTTTACACAGTAAAAACTCTGGGATAAAGTTTGTTGTACCTAAAGGGGTTTCTACATGGAGACTCTGGTATCGTAAAACGCGAACGTTTTGTGAATTGGCTAACTGTCCAGTCATTTACGCGAAGAGAGAAATGTCCCTAGGTGTTCTAAAAGCTGAATGGCAGAATTCAAATCCTGCGGAGTAACCAGGCCCGGCGCTATTTTTTTTGTTTTGATATTGCACAGTCGCTGAAATCTTTGCCGGGGAGTACTTATGAATTTGATGTTTTACAAATTAAATTGTTAGTTGTAAACGTTGTAAATAATGCTCCCTGAGCGAAAATTTGAACTTGTACTTTTAGAGCATTTTGAAGTTTAGTTAGAGCTTATGCCCAAAAAACATCAAACTCGTAAGACCTGCAGTGACAACGGGCGCCACCGTGATCGTATAGGCAAGTATTTTCGAAATTTAAATTCAAATTTAAAAAAATTATTTTCCTCGCTGATTATATCGCAATGAACGCGACTTATTTGACTATTGTTAAATTGTCGTGTTTTTCCATTGAACGAATGTCTTCGGAGCAGATTTAAAATAATCGTCTCAGCCGATATTCTCAGACTTTTTGAATTTTTTCAAAAAATCGAAAATTCAAATTTTGTTCTTACAAAAAATAATCAAAAATCAAAAATTCCATTTTGCGGTCGAATTATGCAAGATACGAAAAAAAAATTGATCAACAAAAATTGTGCACCCAGGGAAGATCTACAAATTTGTTATTAATCACTTTTTTATAGGACGCGTAGTTTTTGTTTTATTCGTAAAAAACATCGAAAATAAAAAAATTAAATTTTTGGACAAACAACACCAGCTACGAAAAAAAATAATAAGACAAAAGTTATTCACACAAAAAAGAGCTATAAATTTATTATTGATCATTTTTTGATACGATGCGTAGTTTTTGTTTTATTCGTACAAAACAACACTGAAAATGAACAAATTAAATTTTTGGAGAAACGACACAAGCTATGGAAAAATGAATAGACAAAAAACGTTCTTCAAAAAAAGTGTAAGAACTCATCTGAATATGTCATCAATAATTTTTTGATAGGACGTGTAGTTTTTGTTTTAATCGTAAAAAATAACATTCAAAATAAAAAAATTAAATTTTTTGAAAAACGACACAAGGTACGAAAAAATGAAAAGTTGTTCATCCAAAAACTATCTACAAATTCGTTATAAAGTCTTGTTAAAACAATATATTCATAATTAAAACATCAACTTTTTGGGAAAAGGACACAAGCTACAATGACATTTTATTTAACAAAATTTGTCGCCTTAATTATATCTACAAATTTGCTCAGAACCACCTTAGGGGCCGTTCAAAAAATACGTAACGCTTATTTCTGAAAATTTGCCCCCCCCCCCCCTCTATTCGTCACATTTGCTCGGGACTACCTTTGTGTGACTTTAAAAGGTACGTAACGCCTCTAGGGGGGGGGGGGGTCACCTCGAGCGTTACGCTAATTTTAAAGTTACATACACTTACTATAGAAACAGCGTTACGTAGAGGGGGGGGGGGGGGGCAAATTTTCAGATAGAGGCGTTACGTATTTTTTGAACGGCCCCTTACACTAGGATGCGTATTTTTAGTTTTAATCGTAAAAAATAAAAAAATTTAATTCATGGAAAAACAACACAAGTTGCAATAAAAGGTTTGATAACAATTTGAAAATATTAAAGTAATCATGAAAAATGGTACAGAAATAAATATATTAAACATTTGATATAATAGAGTTGAACATAATGTAGAAAAGTTCGCAGTTTCGACAAAATCGAGTGCGAAGCACGAGATACGTGATGAGAATGTGTTTGTTAAATCCGAAGGAGCTTTAACAAAAGAGAATTCACAATCACTAAATTACAGTTGTCGATGCGTTGACCTTTAATTTCAAAAGGCGTGCGCACAAATGTGAGGGAATTAAAAAGACGGAGCACGTAGAGCGAGGAAAATACATTATCGAGCGCGAAGCACGAGATAAATACATCATCGAGCGCGAAGCGTGAGAACTAACAGTCGCGCATCCTGGGCGCGCTCAAACTTGCGAGCCGCGCGCACAGCGCACAATGAGAATGCAGAATTTTTAATTTTGAATTCATCCAAATTTCAACTCATATCCCTGAACTTACAAATCAGTTACATACTTCTCAATAATTTTTTCTAAAAATTTGATATAAATCCAGTATAATTTAGTCGATGATAGTTTTGTGTCTGCGCATATTTTAAAAATAGTTAATTTTTTATATAAATGCAAACCTAACACTGCGGTATGTATATGTATCATTTTCTTCTGAAAAAGCAGCATATGAACACCTTATTTAGTATATCTATGCCTCGATCTATGCAAAGTTTCATCGAAATCGATGGATTGGTTTTCGCTGCAGGTGCGTTTCCATGTTAGAAATCGTTTAAAAATTTCATTATAAATCAATGAATTTCAAATCCAATGAAAATTGTGTTTAGAATATGATGACATCTTTCCAAAAAAACGTTTTAGTTAATTTAGTAAAAGCGTGTAAGCTGTGTCTTGGTCTGCATTTCAAAAATCACGTTCCTACATCTTTTCTCAATGGATGCAACGGCGAATTTATTTCGCCCGGAATAAATATGTAAAATCGTAAAATGAGATGTGATTGCTAAAGTTTTATAATCATTGGAACACAATTATAGCCTGCAGACGACTTTCTGCAACGCTTTTTTTTTGGTTTGAAAATTCTATTATAGCGCATTTCTTTAATTTTCGATTAATATCTTCCAAATTTAAAGAATTTGTCTACTTTGTTGGGTTCTATATACACAAAGTTTAGTTGAGCTATCTCACAAACTGCTTGAGATGTTCGACTTTTATAATGTTTAAAATCATTTCGACGCATTCATTCCATACTGCTCCACGTCCCGTTAGGCGGTGTACAGCGCCGCGTCGCGATTAGGACCTGGACTCATACAACGAATAAACGCAACGGAGAGTTGTACACCGGCCTAACAGAACGGGGCGCAGTATGGGATGGAGGCGTAGATTTATGTACACATGATAATTCCAGGTAGCGATTTTTTTCTTTTTTGCATTTGGTTATTCATGGTAGATTTTTTTTGTATGGGTATTTAGAAACTTTCGCTAGAATTTTTTTAGTATTTAGCGGCAATTTAATACTACGAATCTTCATACTTTAAATCTGACAATTGCCTCCAATTGCCTCACACCTATTTGAGTGAATTTGACCAATTTTTTTAGCCATCTTCAGAAGAGAATAAGTTAAAAATATGTTCAGAAAAACAAAAATCTAATGAATCGAGATTTTACTACCTTAGAGGAAATTTCTGTAGTAAGCACCTAGCAGCATTCAGTGGGTTCCTCTCCGTTTAATTCCTCATGGCCTGTGACAGGGATAATTACGATTTCATCGTGTCGCGATATGATCGTAATATTGCCCTGTCGTTGCCGCACGAATGCATGGTTTGCAGCTCGTTGTTGCTTTATCCCTCCAGGTAACACGGGAACCACCATTGGAGAAGGGAAGGGAGGAAGAAAGGGGATTATCAAGCGAGTATCTTGCACGAGGCCGTAGCCGGGTGTTATTTGTGTTATTTATACGTCCCACGGGTATCGCCCGGGTTATAATCGAGCGGCTGTGATTACACATCGTTATCCCGATTAACCCACCGGAAATGACGGGGCTGCAAACGTGGCCGAGTAGTCGATAGGACAGTCGAGTTACGGCCTCTCCTTCGGGAGTTTTCTGAGGAGACGCGTCTTCCAAGGACCCATCAGGAACTGCACTCATAACACAGCTACGTGATTACAGACCGTGAAGGCTCTTTGAAAGAGTTATTGATACAAGCAGTATGTACTGATATATTGCCCTCGGAACTGGATGAAAGAAGGGACTTCTTGTGCTAGAGTCACTCCTAAATCATACGCACTCATGAATTAACTTTTTGGTCTATTTTTATCCTATAGAAAAAGTGATTTATGAGTGAAAATGATAATTCTTATAGAGTTGTTAAACGAAAATATGCAAGATGGACATTACAGTCTGGAAATTCATAAAATAAAAGTGATGCTATGCTAACGATGCTTATAAAGACAATTAAAAAATTATCGAGTCATTCAGCCCTATTTTTACATTCTCATTCTAATGAGAAGGTATTGGTTTTATGTAAAATTTGACATAGTCGGTTTTCATCAAATCTCCACGTTTTGAGACCCCCTGAGCTAGAAAAAACTATTTTTACGAAGGTGTCTGTCTGTCTGTAGTCTGTCTGTCTGTAGCCACGATAACTTTCGAAAAAATGATCAGATTTGATTAAGCTTTGGCACACTTTTTTATGGCCGAAAAATAGAGAACGAGTTCGTTAACCAGCTATTTTGGATGAAAATCCAAAAAGTGAGCACATTTTGAAAATTTTTGAGACCACTTTTTTTGAAGATTTGAAAATTCTATGTACGGTTATTAGTAGTATGCAAAATGACGAACAAAATATTCTTATGACTTTTCGTGATAAAAAAAAATTACTGGAGTTATAGCATTTTCAAAATTCCAAAAAACAAAAAGAAAATGAACATTTTAAGCCGAAAAACGCACGATATGAAAAAAAGTCAAGAGGAGAAAAACGTTGATTCCTGAACACCCTATAATATTTTCATAACAACATTTTGAATTTTTTGAAAAATAAAAAATTCAAATTTTGATCGCACAAAAAATTAATGAAAAATCAAAAAAGCCATTTTGCTGTCAAACTATGCAAGATACCAGAAAAGATCATCTCACCAAAATTGTGCACCTAAAAAAGATCTACAAATTTCTTATCATTCACTTTTTGATATGACACGTAGTTTTTGTTTTATTCGTAAAAAACAGCATTGAAAATAGAAAAATCAAATTTCCAGACGAATATTACCAGCTACGAAAAAATGACCGAAACAAAATTTGTTCATCCAAGGAAGAGGTACAAATTTATTGTAACTCATGTTTCGTAAGGATGCGTGGTTTCTGTTTTATTCGTGAAAATAACATTGACAGTAAAAAAATCAAATTTTTGAAAAAACAATGCAAGGTACGAAAACATATAAATGAACAAAAATTGTGCATTCAAAAAAGACTTACAAAACCCGTAATCAATTTTTGTGGTAAGAATATATTCAAAATGAAAAAATTAACCTTTTTGATAAACGGCACAAGCTAAAATAAAATGTTAACTAATAAAATTTGTCGCCTGAATTATATCATTACTTTTCATTTGAAATCAAATACAAATTTAGTAATTTGTATATGAAGAACATATAACACGAAGCAAAAAGTGCGCGCTCAGTGTATTTACCAAATCGCACGCCGTAAGTGGGCTCAAACTTTTTTGTTTCTATCATACGGTTCAAATGATTTTCAAATCAAATATCGAGCGCGAAGCGCGAGTGTCTGGATGAGAATGTGTTCCTTAAGGTCGATAGAACCTTGAGTAAATAAAGTTCCTTTTCAGTCTAAAATAAAAACAAATTTAACAATCACTTAATATGTAGAGGTTTTGATAATTTTATAATATTTGCAAACAAACTGTTTCTTTTCATCGAAGTCGAACACGAAGTTCAAAAATCTAGAGGAGCCTAGCGTAAAGCGCGATGCAAATACGTCCGAGCGCGTAGCGCGAGGTGAACACATAATCGAGCGCGAAGCGCGAGATCCAACAGTCGCGCGCCCTAGGCGCGCTCAAACTTGCGAGCGAAGCGAGCCGCGCGCGAAGCGCGCCATGAGAATGTGCCCGCGAAGCGGGCAGATTTTTTTTATTTGTCTCACCGCTACACGCAGACAAATTTAATGTTTCGAAATTGTGAAGAATCAAGGTGGCGACTTATATCACCAGAAAAAAATTCCTGGTTCGCAAAAATTTTCCCCGGTCATTGAAATTACAAAAAGTTGAAGCTGAAGATTTTTTTCATTTCAAGTAATCAAAACGAAACTCCAAATTAAAGTAGCCAGAATTAAACTTTTCTGAACTATCAACTTTCCAAATTAAAGCTTAAAAAACGTTCATTCAAAAACTTTTAATTCAACAGTGAAAATCTTATCTCAATAGATTTAATTGTAAGAGCTTTAAAAAACTTGATTTCACAATGAAATTCAAAATGATAAAGTATCAATTTTACAAACTTGAATTATACAATCTAAATGTCGCCACTTTTATTGCAGAGAAAATTTCCGGTTTCTTAAATATTCGCTCGGTCATACGAATGAAAATAGTTTTTGGTAACTATCGACTTCACAGCTCAAAATAATCTCAAAATAGGGGAATAAATTCTTTTAAAGAAAATTGATATATAGGTACCATATTGAATTCGAAATCAAATACTTCAATTCCTAAGATTTCAAGTCGAAATATGTTGCATTTTCAACCTAATAGTTGAATTTTCAACCAAAAGGTATGAATTTTTAACAAAAAAGTTGACTTTCAAAATTAAAAAATTGAAAAGTTTAAAAAAAAGTTGACTTTTTAATAAGATAGCTGAATTCATAACCAAAAAGACGAGTATTTTAGAAGAAAGTTAAAGTATCAACCAGAAAAGGTAAATTTTCAGCAAATAATTTAATTTTCAGTCAAAAAAGATGAATTTTTTCAAACAAAAAATTGAATGTTCCATGAAAAAATTAATATTAAACCAAGCAATTGTATTTACAATCAAACAGTCGAACTTTGCATAAGAAGAGAAGAATTTTTAACAAAATAATTGAATTTTTAACCAAATAGTTAAATTTCTAACCTACAAAGACGAATTCTAAACAACTTTATTATGTGCTGCTGTTGAAATTTAAACTAACCATTATTTTATCAACTTTAAGCTTTTTTATTAAAAATTTAAAAAAATCGTGATTAAACTAAAAATTTCCCGGTCATTTTCCGGTTTTTGGTCCAGTGACCACCCTCAGGATTTACAATAAAAATAGAGATAGCGTAACTTTTCTGTAAGGCTTATATAAAATTTTCTATAGAGTTTACAGTTCAGTAATTTTTACAGAAAATTGTGTAAGTTCAGAAATGTTATATCCTGCCCCTATTTTTACTGAAAATCCTGCAAGTTTATCATACTCGTTTTTTTCCGTGCTCTCGCTTTAATAGTTATGACAAAATTAATCAACTGCCTGAAAGTAAGTACTGAAATGCTACTCAAAATGCACTAATTAATATTTAAAAAAATTAGTGAAACCTTAGTGAACATAATTCCAGTAATTTATAGTCAAATAATATAAGTTAAATTTTTTTAACTAATTCTATTACCTAATTAAATATAAGAAAAAATTAGTTAAATTATAAAATAAAATATTTATAAACGTACATGATCTTATTTGCCTTAAACCATATTGGCAAATATAATACGAGTATGGCTTACCAAAAACCACCGTTTCTACTTGTAATTCAAAATTCCATTTGAAAATCTATGTTTTTAAAACTTTACATATGTTACACAATCTATTGCCGCAATTTTTCGAGATTAATTTATATGATTGGCGTCTAGAAGGATCAGTTAATAATTAGAATAATTTTCTACCAGCTATTTAGATATTTTGTAAAGAATTTTTATTTTATGAGTACCATAAAAAAATTTTAAACGCAGTTCAGACATTCGTATAGTATCTGAAACCTAACCTTGGAAAAGAATGAACCGTTTTACACGACTTTTTGGACCTTGGTTGGGTCGTGAATCATTTTCTGAAAAGGAACTTTATATCACTTCCGCACCTCACAAGGCAAAGATTGTCTACCAATGGGTTTTCATGAGCCGTTTCACATGACAGTAAAAATTTATTTACATATATGCTTCGTAACTCGTAAGCGATATGACCTTGACCGGATTGCACATATACTCCATCGGTCTTTGGTGGATTCCGTACACCGAAAAAATGAATTTTAAAATATAAATGAAATTATCATATTTAATTGGGTTAAAACGTGACTTTTTACGCTCCCTTCATATTTTCAAGACAAGGCAATAAATCTTCAAATCCTGCGTAAAAAATTGCTCAAAGATTTTAATCATATTTATTTATCAGGCTTGTAGAGCAGAGTAACGAACAAAGAAGGTATTCAGGAGAGCGAGCTTATGACAAGTCCTAAACATCAAGTTTCCTAAACATCTGGTCCAAAAACACAGTCGCTGAAGTAAGTCTAAGCTATGACTAATCTGGGCTGAAGCTTGGCCGAGACCTGGGTGAATCGTGGTCACCAGAAGTCTCCTGAAGATCGGCAGTTCGATTGGGACCTCAGTCAAGAACACTTCTTAAAGATATTTCTATTAATAAACTTTTGTATTCATATTTTTCTAACACGTGATCATAATAATCAATATTATATCAATTAAAAAAACTCGTACTACAGTTCAGAAGTGGGATAGCCCCACACGCGATTTTACCGTGACGGTGACCAGTGTATAGTGTCAATTGAAATTAAATGAAATATATACACTAATTTTGTGTGAAGAGTGTGAACAGTAAAAAAATGACAATGGAGAGAGGTGATCGATCTGGACATCGATCACGATATAGCCGATCGCGTTCGTCAAGGGATTAGCGTGATGAGCCGTATAGATGCAGACGAAGGGTCCATAGCTCTCGAAGAAGAGGACGGTCTAGGTACTCTAGGTCTAGAGTCTAGACTCTAGATGTCTGTCACGGCACGGTTCCAGTTTTTCAAGCATGGATCGGCTGGGATCGGCGTAACTACAAACGAAGGAGTGTGTGCAGCAGTGATACCGATATTGCACGACTTGCTGAGGTTTTGACCAGAATCGTCAGTTCGATGTTCGAGGTGGTCATTTTTTTGAATGAGAAATTATTTCTACCGGAGTTCGATCTGTCGGTGAAACAGACGTCATCTGTTCTAGAAGTAGTAAATTTAAAATTAGAATAGAAATCTCAATTTATAACATTGTATGGTAAAATGTTTTAGTAACCATTTCTTCTAATTCAATTTACAAACTTTATTTAATGAATGGTTTAAGGAATATTTATAATCTGACTACTATATGTTATTTTATTACCGATAATTAGAAATGAATTCATTATCGGTAGCAGAAATCTCAATTAAATTAGAGCACTACATACCGAACTAGAAGTTATATTTCGAACGTGGAATTTTCATTTGTTATTTTGTGCTTTTGGGAACAAGTTCACCTATACGTCATGTTTCAAGCAAGGTTGATGTATTAGAAAAAATGTTGCAATCTAATCTCTTGATTTTAAATAGGTTGTAAGTATTAGTACACCCCAGAAGAAATTGTCAATTTATTACGGTCTAGAGTATGTCTGTTTTAGCTTCCACTCTAATGATTAATTTCAGTTTAAAGAATAGTCTAAATCATTTTTGATTTTACTTTGATCAAGTTCTTGACTTGATAGGTTAATTATTCATCTTAAAATCATTTCGGAATCCTAAAACTATATACATGTGAAGTAAATTGTCGATAAGGTCGAGATTTTCAACATCTGCATTATTCTGCAGAATTTATAGTTTCAAATATGTGTGGAATATACTATAATAAAAACTGCAGTGATTTCCTTAAATTTATTGAGCATATGATATTTATTTTTAATTTTTAGCAAAATTGGTAGAAAGGTTGTGATGTTTTGAAAAAAAAAAGATTGTATTGAAGTCAAGTGTCAAAAGGTCAAGGATGGAATTATCTTTGCTGTTTAACGTATGGGTACCAAGAAATGATGGGTTTCAGGAATAATATAAGGAGGACCTTGTTTATTCTTGACAACGTCTTACAGACAATAGTTTATTTAAAAATTCGAATGTGATATGAACCATTTTGAAAACTGACCGGTTTCCTCATCAGATTCAATCCTAATCGTTAAAAATCATTGTAAAATGAAAGTATTATTTCAAGGCTAATTTCAAGTATTGAAATGAGACTAAAAAAACAGTCACGAGTGGTACTAAAATGAGATTACTGGTGGGAACCCAGATTCATTTATTTCACATTAAAAATAACAGCATAAAGTTATTCTACTCAAAAACAGGACACGCAGAAAATATGAACGTAAAAAAATAGATCTCTAGTTTTTACAGTGATTAATAACGTGTCCTAACAGCCAAGTCAATTGTTGTAAAATTTATGAAAAAGGATGTGATTCAAAAAAAAGAAGATAGATTGTTCATTGTACGAATGCTCGTGTAAACAGGGTAGAAAAAGATCCTGTATATAATAGTTAGATTATGACTAAGAGAGGGCATTTTTGAAAGTCTCAAATTTGTGTGTTTCGATGGAACATCATTAAGATGTGTCCTAATCTTGTCTCGAAAAGAGCTGAAAAAATTATTAATTTGAGAGGATGAGACTGTTTGTTTATAAGTATGTCAATACTTGTGTACACTACTGTCTCTATTCACTAATGTTGGAATGAAAACCAGAATTTCTTTATGTAATTGGTAATGTCTCGTTTTCCTTTTGATGCATTTCACATGACAACCTGTGCTGGTGAAAACCGAGGTTTTGAGTCCATCTTATCTTCTCTGGGAAGAGTTTTGGTGATTCTTGGTCCCAGCAAAGCTTCTGTAGGAAGCAGATGGCTGATGTGGCATTGTATGTGCCAAGGGTCCGTTCAAGATTAGAGTTATACTGTCAAAGGATCTTCGAGATCAAGGATCTTGGAGATATGGAAAAGACTTCGAGATAGCAAACGGTGGCGGCAGTGGACCAGCTAAATCCGTGAGTTATTTTTTATTGCCATGAAGTAGACTGATGGTATTGTTTCAGTCGGAGTCAAAAGTGATATAAGTGAATTGTAGTGACGCTTGTTTTTTTTTTTTGGAGAAAAGTTTTGTGTTCTAGCTCCAAATATGGAGCCCTTGAAAAAGGCTAGAAAAGTGCAACGTGCGTTATTCACAAAATCCCTAAATAGTTTTCGTGAAAAATGTGAGAACCGAAATTTTACACAAGCAGATCGGCGTGTTGCATTGCAGTTAATAGAATCGAGAATGGCGGAACTCGAGAATGTTAACACAAAATTCGTTGAAGTATTGCTCACATCAGATACAAGTGAGGAAGAAGTAGAAGCCGAGATCGAGACTCTAGTAGAGTACAAACTAAATTTTGTAATGGCTGAACTAGAACTAACAGAGCAAGAAGCTGGTCCAAACGAGCAAGTTTGCCTTCAAGACATAGACGCTCGTCCTGAAAAACCGTTTAAGCGTCCGACACTAGAAATGCCGAAGTTCAGTGACAGTGTCAGCAATTGGCTACAGTTTTGGTCGCATTTCCGGAAAATTCACGAAGACATAAATATTTCACCGGAAGATAAATTCGAGTATCTGAAACAAGCCATGGAAAAAGGCTGAGAACATAGTTGAAGGTTGTCCGACAACAGCGGAAAACTAGGAAAAGGCGTTTAGCAGTCTGAAGAATCGTTTCGGGCGAGATGACTTGTTGGTGGAGTACTATACACGCGAGCTCCTTTCGTTGGTATTACAAGAAGCAGCAAATACAGAAAAAATGTAAGTGGCGCGGGCATATATGATAAAATATCGGTACAGATTCGAGCGCTTGAAACACTTGGTGTCACTACGGATAATTGTGCGACAATGTTGTATCCATTGGTTGAGTCATCACTACCGGAGGAGATTCGAAGAACATGGCAGCGTTCTATGACAAGCAGCACAGGGTGCAGAATCCACAGATCGGTTATCAAGGTTACTCGATTTTTTTGATATCTAAGGTGGAAAATGAAGAGAGGGTCCTCATGGCAGTCAATGGTTTTGCAGCCGAAACAGAAAGTAAGAAACGACAGATTAGAATAGAAAACAAAGGTAAGGTTGAATATACTCATGAATTACCGACAGCGAGCGCTTTATGTTCGAGTGAGGAAAAGCGTAAAAAATGTATATTATGCGATGATAATCATGAAAATTCGGCGTGCGAGAAAGCCAAGAAATTTTCGTGCGAAGTGAGAAAAGACGTGATTAAGCAAAATCGTTGTTGTTTTAGATGCTTGAAACACGGACACCAATCAAGATTTTGTAAAGTAAAGATAACTTGTGCTTGGTGCGGTAATCGTCATTCGATACTCTTGATAATACAAGCAGTGAGGCGGTTCCTAGTAAGACCGATACAAAAATAAAAGAACAAAATCTGGCAAGCTTCGACTTGAATCTTCCTGATGTTTATTTACAAACCTTGCGTGTTGTTTTATAGTCAGATTCTCAGGAAAAACTTGTGCGAGCAGTAATCGACGGTGGTTCTCATAGATCTTATATTTGGCCCAGTATAGATAGATATTTAAATTATGAACCTATTTGCGATAAAGAAGTAGTACACTCACTGTTTGGTGGCGTAAAAACAGAAAGTCAGTCGTACAATATTTATCTAGTATGTATATGTATATTCAGTGCATTGGAGTATTTCCTCACAGCGAATTTTTCTTCGACCGTTTTTTAAATAACATAGTTATTCATCACGAATAAAATTAATTTGGTCATACGGTCATATAAAATGCAATGGATTCAGATGTTAAAGAATCATAATTTATTTGTCATAACCGACGTACGTTTCGACCTAATTGCAGGTCTTCTTCAAAGGTAATTATCACCTAAGTCAAAAATTAATATAATTGTCAATTCTATTTTGATATACATTTTTTTGTTAAAAAGTAAGTTTTAAAAACACTATTCGTTTATTTACCTGTAGTGATGTTGATAGATCCTTAACACATTTCAATTTTATTGTATATATTATAAAATTCTCTTCGTTTATCCACATTACGGTTTTAATATTAAAAACTTAGTCTTCATTTAAATAAAACTTTATCTGTCCTTTTATTAATATATTACGTCAAAATTGAGACCTCAACATTTAAAGAGGCTTCAATATTCAGTAGTAACTACATTTTAGAATGAATTGTTGTGTTTTTGGGTGATTCAATCCAATTCAATTAGATTATTACAATTTCACAAATAGGAAAAAGAAATAATCCAAAAATATTTCATATATATTTCTAAAATTGCTAATTATTTTTGTCTCTAATGAGCCGAAAAGTGAGGTGGTCTAGAAATCTATTTTTTAATTTTGAATCTTTTTCATGCTCATTTTGCATAAAATTATTCATGATAAAATGGATTTCTGTTCTATCTTAATTTTAGAATTGTTGTGTTTTGTACAGACAAACCATAATCGAAATTCTGTGAAACTCTTTTGTGATTCTAAATTTCTTTTTTTTAAAAGATCAAATTTTTCTATACATTTTTTTCTCTTGTCGTATTTTAATTTAATCAGACTAAGTTCTTGTGTGTTAAAAAAGGTTAAAATTGAAATGTCTTTTACAATGTTGGATAATCTGTATTTTAAATGATTTGATAAGTGTCCTAAATCTTTGATATTTCTAACTAAGTTATTAATTTCATAATTTAAACATTTTTTTTGAAAATGTAATTTTGTTCTTTCAAATTTAGGTAATAATTTGTAATTTAAATTGTGCAAATTACATTTTCTAGTTTGATGTTGAATATGTGCTGGAATCAGGGCCTCTTTTCTGCATCTAATTAGGAATGTGCGTTGTTCCTTTAGATTAACTAATGTTCTATTAGTGTGTATCCAATTTCCCAACAATCCTACGTCTGGAACTTTTAGCCACGTCGATAGGAAGTAGACAAACACGTGAAATAATAGATGCTTTAGATTACCGAGAGGTACCGGTTTTTTACTGGTCAGATTCGACAACAGTTTAACTTGGCTGAATCAGGACGGGATGAGAATATCATTTCCGTGAAGTTGAAAAGGATACAACGATATAAACAAAAGAAAAACGCGTAACGTAGTATATGAACGATTCCTAAGATGGTTTGTGTTGTGAACGTGTTTTCCTTTGGTTTCTTTAAAATGAAGACTCTTTTCTGTCCTCCAAAGTGTCAAGCAGTAATTATTTCTTATTTTTACCTCCTATCGTAGAACATTCAGAACAATTTTTTTTAAACTCACCTACTTGGTTGAAATTTTAACTACTTCATTAAAAATTAATTTGATTGGTTAATGATTTATCATTTTAGTTGAAAATTCATCTGCTTGGTTAGAAATTTAACTATTTTGTAGAAACTTCGCTTTTTTGGTTGAATGCTATTGTTTTTTATTTTAAATTGGAATTTTGCTTGTTTGAAAATTAAACTTCTTGGTTGAAAATTAAACTACTTTGTTAAAAATTAATTTTTTGGTTAATTATTCATCATTTTATTTAAAAACTTATTTTATGGTTTAAAATTAATTTTTTTTTAACTGAAAATTTAACTATTCCATTTGTGATTGAAAATTGATCTTCTTCAGTTGTAAATTCAACTATTTGTTTGAAATTTCATGTATTTTGTTCAAAATTGATCTTTATTGGTAGAATATAAATCTTTTTCGCTGAAAATGCATCGTTTTGGTTAAATGCAAAGTTTTTATTAAAAATTAAAATATTTTTTTTGGTGGAAATATGAACTACTTTTGATATAAAAGTTAAATATATTTTAGTTGAAATATCAACTATTACTTTTGTTTTTGAGAATTCATGTTTTTTAATTTAACATTTTACTACATGGTTGAAAGTTGAACTCATTTGTTCAAAATTAATTTGTTTGTTTGTTAAAGATTCAAGATTTTAGTGTAGTTTTCAACTATTTCGTTCATAAAAATTTTTTTAAGTTGGAAATTTCTTTTATTTGAAAATTTAACTATTCCTTTTTTGATAGAATTTCTTTAATAAAAATTCATTTTTCTAGTTAATGATCCATCATTTAAATTGAAAATTTACTTTATGGGTTGTAAATTATTTTTCTGTAGTTGAAAATTCAACTTTCTGTTTGAAAATTCATCTTTTTGGTAAAAAATTAATCTTCTTGGCGAAAAGTTCATATATTTTTTTAATTCAACTACTTGATTGAAAGTTGAACTACTTTCTTAAAAATTCATTATTTCGGCAAATATTGATCAGCTGAGTTCAACTGTCATCTCTTTTACTCAAAATTCAACTATTTTGTTGAAAATTAATTTTGGTAATTGATCATTTAACTTTCAATTTCTGGTTGAAAATTGATCTTTTTTAATGAAAATTCAACAAATTGAATAATTTTAAATGTCTGATTTCATCAGTGAGTCAAATTGACTGATTTGAAAAGTTACTTTTACTGATTTGTCAGTCAAAGATATATTTTTTTTATAAACTCGCATACAGCAATTTTGAAACGTCAAAGTTCTTCTTTTTTTGCTTAAATTTTTTTCTGCGAAATTATATAATCCAAGGTACTCTATCGATTATTTTGTTTCACGCAGATCAGAACAACAACAGATCAGAAATTTGAGAGATGACAAAGAAACCGATTCTCTGAGGACGGCAATTAAATCCGAACTCAAGAGAAACAATATCTAGGTCTATGGCTTAATGTTTAATTTTCTTCTTAAAAGATCAGAAATTATTTATCGCGCTGATACGTTATCCTTTGGGTTAAGTTTGAGAGTATGCAAGTATGGTAAAAAGTACTCAAACGAATATTGACCATGTATTCATTCAAGTTTCAAAACTCATCAAATTTTGCCAGAGCAGATAACATAAAAACTTTTTTATACAAGTTTTCCTTCACTATTCGTTTCCACCTAAATTCCATAAAACCGTCCATTTCGCCGAATAATTACACTAGAAGTGGCGTTTTTTATATAAAAAAAACCACTTTATCAGTTATAAAAAGTCTTTCAACGTGCCAAGCCTCATAAATTTTCAGCCCTGCTTTCATTTAATGAGTGCGAGTCTCTCCATCCTCGGGAAAACGCCGCTATGGCGCGCGCGATATTTCGCATCCCCACAACGCTTGCAGAGGATGCGAGTCGTAAGTATGCTTTTACGAGTGCGACGTACGCTTCACGAAAGGATTTTGACGGTATTTGACGGTAACGTCAGCTGATGCCAAAGAGAAGTGAAAAGGGGCGCCGGCTGCAGTCAGCGGACGCTGGGAAGAAAAGGAGATACCACGGAAGCGGAAGTAATCGTGGAAATCGGACGGCTTACCGGGCCGAGGCCTCTTTTACGAGAGTAATATACTTTTCACGAGGGATTTCAACGGTATTCTAAAGTAATGACGAAGCGCGAAAAGGGAGAATGAAAAGTGTTTCACCATAAACCAAGAGGAACCGCAGACTTCTGTACTGTCGGAGCGGAAATCAACTTTGACTTACCGGTGTTGTTACTCTTCAAAGTAAGGTTGATGTGATTTTTATCTTTGTAAACTTACCTGCAACATAAAAAGTGGAGAATTTTTATTATTATGAGTAAAAAATGTATTATTATTATATTAGACACTTGGATTTCTTCACTTAGTGTGAGAAAATATTTTGGATCAAGGAATTCATTTGAGAAAAGTGAGAAAGGGAAGTGCAGGAGAAGTCATGAGGGAGAGATATACATGTTTAGATCAATATAGAATTCCCGTCGCTGATCAATCAGCCTAGCAATCACCCCAGGCGAAAAGCTTCACACAGTTATCATGCATCATCATTATGTGATAATGTATACAGGGTGGCCACTATTTTTTAAATTTTTGTCTCCCGACTTTCTCCCGGTAAATATTCGTGATTTCTCCCGGTTTAGAAAACAATATACTCTCCTTATGAAACCCCCAGTTGTTTCACATATATGATCAATTGCGGAAGTCGATAGGCATCAGCAAACTTTTTTGCAAGAAGTCTATTGACTTTAAATCATATGAACAATTTCAAAAACCATTACTAAACCAATTTTGAAATATTATGTTTTAAACATTTTTGAAACAATAATTAATAATTTCGAATAGAAAGCGTCTGAAATTTAAAAAAAATATATATATAGATCGATTTTGGACAATTTAATTCAAAAAGGATTTTAATAATATCGTGCAATTTCTAAGTAGAAGCGTTAAAAATTAAACCATTTTTTTTAAATTGAAAAATCACGAAATTGAATGATTTCAGATTAAAATTTCGAAAATAGGACAATGTCAACATTAAAAATGGAATATTTTAAGATTCGAATTTTGGAAATTAGATCATTTAAAATTCAGATGAATGAAAATTGTATTATTTATAATTAAAAGCGTTCAAAATTAAATAATTAAAAATTTTAAACTTTTGAATTTTAAACGTTTTAAATTCAAAGGAATTAAAAATAAGACAATTTTTTCTAAAATCAAAAAATGAATTGATTTATATTACAAAAAGTTTCCAAATAAATATTAATTTTAAATGGGAAACACTAAAAATGAAAAAATTTCTATTCTGAAAAAAATGTTAATTCTCAAAAATTGTGATATCAGCACTTTTTTATACTCAAAACCTTTGAAATTATAATTATTTGAAGTAAATTTAAATCGTAAAAAAATTAAAAGCTTTAAATTACTAATTATACTTTTGGAAATTCAACCAATTCAATTTGAATTGCAAAATTAAAACTCATGAAAGGTAAAAAAATAAAAAATTTGGCGCTCAACATGAAAATTCATAACTGTAAAATTGTAACCATTTAAAATTACCAAAATTATTCAATGACTGATTTATCAATTTCAGATAGTTTAATTTTTAACTTTTTTTTTATTTTAAACTCAATTTTTAATTTTTTAATTTAAAATCTTTCTTTAGAATTATTATACATTCTTGAAATATTCCAATCAAATATTTTTCTATTTGAAATTATTTATTTGTTTAAATCTTTAACTAAAAATCGGATAATTTGAAGATATGACATTAAAAATCAACAAAATAACACAAAACTAGATTGCTGTAATATGATTCCAATTTTTGAAATAGTACAATTTTAAGCTTTTCAATTCGAAATTGTTTTATATTTACATCTAAAATTATTAAACTCAAAACTGAGTATCAAGGTTTTTAATATAAAATTTTGAAATATTTAATTGCGAAATTGTCATGACATTTTAAATATTTGAATTTGAAACTAAAATATTGTGAAATTAAAAATCTACAAAAATTAATCTAAAAATTAATTTACGAAAAAACTTTAGTTTCAAGGCCTCAAAGATTAAACTGTTTTAGAATTGCAAATTCAAAACCATAATTTTAAATTAAAATTATAGACATTTCAAAGACGATAAATATATTATTAATAAGTATCATATAATGTAGTATCAAGTGATATTCAAAGCGACTGCATGGGTAGCTTTTTTTTACTAAAAAATGTGATTTCTGTAAAAAAAAATCACTATCATTCAAAACATACAAAACGAGCCAGGTGCAAGTTTCTCCCGGCTTTCTCCCGATTCTCCCGGGTGGGTGGCAGTAATTTCAATCAATTTAATAATTAAGGTTTGTACTCATTCTTAGTATAGAAAACTTTCTAATTCTTATTCGCGATCCAACCAAAATGTTTGGTACGCTTAAAAACATTTTTTTGTGGGCATAGAAAAACATTTTATTTGTTTGAAAAAATATATTTGATAGAATTAAACATATTTTTGTAAAAGCAATCAAACTATTTGGTTCAAGTAACAACATAGCTTTGTTGAGGGAAAATCTGTATTTTTCAGATATAATAAAATATCTTATTTATGCGAGAATAAGGTAAAGTCAGAAAAATAAATTGATGCAATAAAATGTGTTCAATTTCCTGTGTATACGCAAACGCACTGATATTCTCATAGTAAGACACATACTCTTTACTCTAATCACATCCTCTAAGTAAAGCTCTCCACGCGGGCCCATTCGTATCCAAGGTCTTTCGTTTCAGGCGTCTCTCCCTCCGCTGAAACTCTTCATCACACATTTCATAGGCTATTTTTCTCCACACTTTTCTGTCCTCGCATAAAACTTTAGCTTCCTTTACGTCCATACATCTTCTCATGCAAGCTCTTATGTTTCTATGGCTTTTTATATCTGGTCGCCTTAGAGTATCATTCACACATTCTGATCATTCTTTCCTTAATCTGCTTCTGGATACGCTATCATTCGCTTTACCTAACTATACTTGTTTCGTCAACCGTTCTCATTTCATTCTTTAACATGACCAAACCATCTCAACAAATTTCTTTCACTCTTATTAAATAGTGTTTCCCCTAAACCACATTCTTTGAGAATTCTCTCATTGCTGACTTTGTCCAATAGCGTTTTACCGCATAAATTCCGCAGGAATTGCATGCCAACCGCGTTAACTTTACTCTTATCCTTTTCTTGGCATGCCCAGGTCTCGGTACCCAACAGCGCCGTGGGTGCAAGTATAGAATAAAATATAAGAATACAATTCCCGGTCATATCCTGGTTTCGCGAGCCTGTAGTTTGCTATTTATTTCCTTAATTGATGCCTACTTCAACAATTAATTCTACATTTTTCATGTTTAAAAAAAATGATAGTATTTAAACCGCTCTATTTTAAAAATAATCCAGTCAGGGAACACCTAGAAATTTTTCTTCATTGTTTCAGATCTCGGACTCATTTGAGACATTCAAAATAGTGTCGATAGTAATAGAATTTCATAAGCTTTCCAATGGTTTTTTTAAAAAGTTTTTCGCTCCTTTTTTGAGAGTGTAATCCCGTTTCAAAGTCAGCAGTAACATTTAGTATCGCTCGCGCCAGTCATATAGATTGTGGACGATAATATCCGATGGTTTCATATTTCAATGTTCGGTTTCATTTGGTAACAAAGTTTACCCAAAGTGCGATATTGTCACAATAGATCTTCATTTTCTCATAAGTCAATAAGTTCGTTCGATGAAAATTTGTTCCCTTGTATTCAGCACCCTTATGTCTCGGGAGCAAGTTTTTATTTTTATAAGAAATTGAAAATCCGACTTTTAATAACTACAAAAATGCGATTTTGAAAAGCTGTGAAATTATGACCTCAAAATTCTGGGACCATTTATTTGGAATTAGCTACATTTTTAGATCAAACCTTTTTTACCCGCATTCACAAGCTCAATACCTCGAGGGTAGGTTTTTGGTTTTTACTCAAGCTGAAAATTAAATTTTTGCTGGCAATCCGCAACCATGTTGAGATTGTGAACTTCCACATATATCTCCTCGAAACTGGATACCCTTTCTCATCAAACATTTGTGACCTTAAGGGCATGCTCTACGGTGACCACGTGACCAAACCAGTCCTCGGTTATGAAAATTTTTTTTGGTGTTCACCATGTCCAAACGCAATGATATATCGCTCTCAAAATTTGGAATATAGGAAATGAGACAATAAATTGCGTTTGTATATTTAATTTGAGTAATAATTTTGAAAAAAATTATCCATGTAAAAAATAAATGTGTGAAATTATTTTCATATTTTTTGGTGCTCACTACGTCCACATGGATTGAGATATCGTGTTTAGAATTTGAACGATTGAATAAAAAGCACTAAAGAACGTTTGTATACATCAATATGTTTATAATTTCAGAGAAATTTTATTTATAAATTGATAAAATAGGATATTACCACTCGAGTCGAGCACTTTGTAGGTAATGTTTGGTTTGATGCATTTCAGATTTTTTGATTCGCGTATGTCGATAACTGACACAAATTTTGGACTAAATCGTCTAAAAATTTAAAAAAATCAATATAAACAATAACATTTGCACATTTGCTGCAAATCAAAAAATAAGTATCTGCACACACGCAACCTCCGTAACCTGTCATTATTTTTGGAGCATTTTTAGCAATTTCTAGCGGAGAAAAAAAGAAGCTTTCCACGTCGGTAAAGTAGAGATCACATGACCAAGCTAGGTTATGAAATTGTACACATTATTTTTCACATGGATAATTTTTTTCAAAATTATTACTGAAACTAATTATACAAACGCAGTTTATTGTCTCATTTCCTATATTCCAAATTTTGAGAGCGATATATCATTGCGTTTGGACATGGTGAACACCAAAAAAAATTTCATAACCAAGGACTGGTTTGGCCACGTCATCACCGAAGAGCATGCCCTTAATTCAGCCACACTTCAGCTCGGAAGTGGACTTTTGTTCTTGCTTTAAATTGCCATTTCGATTATAGAGAATTTTGTATGCTCTCCTACTTGAGAAATAATTTTAATTTGTGCTAATAAATGCGAGAGTGAAAACTGTTTTCAGCTTAACTTTTTGGACTTAAAGCTGTAAGCTATATTAGAGATAAAAAGTGTAGTAACGACATTTGTTTTGCCGACTTTTCTTACTTTGAACTCTTCAAAAGTGGGTCAAGAAGCAAGCAATGTTGAAATGGGAGCTTAATCGCTTCTCCATTTCTATTCCTTCTTCTCGAGAAAAGTGTAAACTTCGTCCTTAATCGCCAGTAACTTTAGAGCAACGGCTGTGTCGGAAATCCTGCTGCTTTCTTGCAAAGATGAAATCTTCGTTAATAGTGTCGACTTGCGTCGTATGAGGCAATTCATCGTCGCTTAAAAATTCATATCTGTAGGTCCGGCTTCTTATTTCCCCAGCGAGTAATTTTTGTTGCTAATGAATCTTCCGAACCGAGTATTTTCCGTATGCTTTATCCATTTGGAAGGATAATTTATTTATCGCAATACAATTTAAGAACATTGTTGTTATTATTTTAAATGGCTATAGAATTTTCATTATTTCGTTTAATTTCTCAACAGAAAGTATTCTCCTTTGCCGAAGAAAGAAAGAAAAACACTTTAAAGTTTTTCTGAAACTGCTTTTAAGCTAAGAGCGAATCAGGGACGACACAAACAAATTCGACAAGACAAACTGACCTTATTTACCTCTGTTTTATTATTCTTCTCGCTAACGAAACCATTAAATAAACTCTTTTAAACCCGGTATTTTCATAGTCGCTGTTTATCTTAAATCAAGCGCCGAATTCTTGCAGAAAAACGATTATTTTTATATATATTTTTAAACACTATTGAAAATTGATCCTTTTGGAACTGATGCTGGAATTTGCACTGTTGAAAATGTTCAGATGTGTTTCGGCGTCCACGTTTCTGGAAGAATAGCCCATCCATCTTCGAACGGCTATTCGTCCTGAATTCTGGACTTAAATTATGGAATTATCGTGCATAATAGTCCCAAAATTTGATATGCCGAGCAATTTTGCAAGATTTGGTTAATCTAAAAACTGCAATAAGAATTATATTAATAAGCAAAAGATATTTTTTAATAATTAAGGTTTGTACTCATTATTAGTATAGAAAACTTTCTAATTCTCATTCGCGATCCAACCAAAAATTTTGGTACGCTTAAAAACATTTTTTTGTGGGCACAGCAAAACATTTTATTTTTTGAAAAAATATATTTTATAGAATTAACCATATTTTTGTAAAAGCAATCAAACTACTTGGTTCAAGTAACAACATAGTTTTGTTGAGGGAAAATCTGTATTTTGCAGATATAATCAAATATCTTATTTATGCGAGAATAAGGTAAAGTCAGAAGAATAAATTGATTCAATAAAATGCGTTCAATTTCCTGTAATTTGAAACTATTTCAACATACTTCAGGGGATCGAAGGATTTCAACGGATTTTTCCGCATATTACAAAGGATTTTATAGGATTTCAAGAGATTTAAGGAGATTTGAAAAAAAATCGGATTATTTCAAAAGCAGTCACGGGATTTCAAAGGATTTTAATTTTTAAAGGTTTTCGAGAGATACCGAAGTATTTTACTTAATTTTGAAGAATGTCAGGGGATTTTGAAGATTTCAAGAAATCTGAATGAATTTCATCATATATTTTAAGGCATTTCACAAAATTTCCAAAGCTTTTTCATTTGGTTGAAAATTCAACTGTTTTGTTGGAAACTATTTTTTTTTTTTGTTAAATTAAACAGTTTTTGATTTCAAATTAAAAAATTTTTTGGTTGAAATATATGAACTATTACATTTTTAGTTGAGCATTCATCTCTTTTCGTTGAAAATAAATTTTGTCAGTCGAAAATTTAACTATAACATTTTTTGTTGAAAATTGATCTTTTTTAGTTGACAATTCATATATTTTGTTTAAAATTTGTCTTTTTTTGGTAAAAAATTAATCTTCTTGGTTGAAAATTAATCTCTTTGGTGTTAAATTGATCAATTTTGTTGAAAATTGAACTTCTGTAGCTGAAAATCCATGTATTTTATTAAAAATTCACCTGTTTAGTTTAAAATTAAACAATCTTGTTGAAAATTCGTCTTTTTTGCTTGAAATATCAACTATTACATTTTTTGTTAAGAAGGCATCTTTTTTCGTTCGAAATTATTTTTTCAATTGAAACAAAATTAATGTTTTTTGTTAAGAGTTTGTCTTTTTTATTAAGAAATTATCTTCTTGATTGGCAATTCATCTCTTTGGTTTCAAATGTACCTATTTTGTTGCAAATTCGTATTTTTGGTTGAGTTCAACTGTACCCGATTCTAAATCAAAATCTTTTTTGGTTGAAATTTCAACTATTACCCTTTTCATTTAAATTCATCATTTTTAGTTGAAATTTTAACTACTTTGTTAAAAATGTTTTTTTTTTTGTGTTGAAGATTCATCATTTCAGTTGAAAATTCATCTCTTTCGTTTAAAAATTAAATACTTTGTTAACATTTTTTTGGTTTAACATTCATTTTTTTAAATAAAAATTTAACCATTACATTTTTGGTTTAAAATTTATATTTTTTAGTTAAAGATTAAACTATTTGGTTGGATATTTGTTTCTTTTTTAATTTGAAAATGCATTATTTTGTTGAAGATGCATTCATTTAGTTGAAAATATGTCTGTTTCGGTTGAAAATTTATCATTATTAGTTGGAAATTCATATGTTTTGTTGAAAATTCAACATCTACTAAAAAATTTTCTATTGGTCTTAAAATATTGTAAATCTTCTAGAAGTGGAAATCGTAACTAGGTAAATCTAAAGAAACACTTGTAGAATGAAATAATTAATTTTCAGCGCCAAAGAAATTTATAGCTCAAAATAGGAAAGCTGACATTTTTCTTCAAAATTAAATTCAAAATTTTGATAAACATCCCTTGTTTTAGAAATATTATGTGCGTCATAACTAACCTACGACTTTCATTAAAAAGTGTAACAACTATCACTCATAAATTATAAATAAAGTTTTGTAAAAATTAAATTTGCATATATATTTCTTAAATAAAAAAAAGTAACGAAAAAAGTAACGATAGTTACTATTTTTGGAAAATGCAACTAAGAAAAAGTTACATTTTGAATCGGTAACGATAAAGATAACTAGTTACTTTTTTTCGTGACGTAACGGTAACTATAACTAGTTCCTTTTAAAAATTAACTTGCCCATCACTGCTTTTAAATAGCCGATCTAGCTCAAAATCCTATCAGCCCTGGATATCAATCGGAGCTACAATTCGTTCAAATTTTATGATCATAGCTCTTTTACTTTTCGAGATGTGATGAACAGAAAATAGTTACATACACACACAAGGACGTTTTTTAAAAATTTTGTTTTCGATCTCCTGGGGTCCAATTATAACGAAACATGTCAAAAGGGTCGACTTGAAAATATAGGTCATAACAAAGCTCCCTCTATGAGGATGCAAAAGGAATAAAACATATAATGATATGTGCATGATAGTATAACAAGTAATTTCAACAGCCAAAACAGGACTCAATTAGCATATTTAAAAAAAAATATCCGAAAAAGGACACTTCTTACTAAATTGTTTTTCCCCGGCCCCCCCCCGCCTGTAAGAATTCGTAAGATTTTGCGCTGTAAAAACTATAGATCTCTTTTTGTGAATAGGATATCTTCATGCTGTTATTTTCAATATAAAACAAATGAATCTGGGTTCCCACCAGCGGTCTCAATTTAGTACAACTCGAGACTATTTTTTCTGAGTCTTATTGTAATACCTGAAACTAGCCCTGAAATAATACTTTATTTTTACAGTGTTAAGTGGAATTATTTGTTTATTTTCTTGAGCTTACATCTTGATTTTATAATGAAACTTCTAATTGTACAAACCGTCAATATTTTTTTTTGTTTTATCGCGCAAAGTCCTGATCCGGACACGGGACAAGAAAAAATCGAATTCCGAAGAAATTAGCAGACACGGGCTTCGAAATAGATATATGTAGCACCAAGAAGTAAGTAGGTTCGCCTTCTCGTGTGAACGAGCCATAAGCCCTTTTTCGTGTCGGGTGTAAAGTGAAAAAGAAATGAGAGGAAAGTGTGGCTGTACAGTGTATAGAGAAGAGAAATATTTTTCACGCCAAGAGAGGGTGGACCTGACAACAGAAAAGAATGGTGAGCACGATGTCTGTAATAAATAGACACATGTGTGTATATTTATTATATATGAACATTCTACACGCAAAGGTGACTGCGACATACAGTGGAAGATGTGGGCAAGCAGCTATACTTTCTATGGTGGTCACGTATTTCGACGTCTTCGCCAACGTTTTCCTACCTCAAGTACAAAGTTAAGGTACATTGCGGGTTTTGATCCTATCATAGAACAGCAAAAAACTATTTTCAAAATCGCGAAAATTCGCTGTTCTGTAGTTTTTTTTTTGCACGTGATCCTTACACGAACGAACATATTAAGCTACGTTTCTCAATTTTCTAATATCACTGCCACCCATAAGCAGTAAATAAGAAAAAAAATGTGTACATGTCAGAACGCATGAAGATCTTGAGATCGTCTCAACATTAGCGCTGACAGCTGGGGACTCTACGTGCGTGACACTCCCTTATATATATACCCAGTACCCACTTAACCACGCTTATAAACTACGGCTTCAGTCGCCCTAAATCTCATGAAAAAATGTCAAGCAAGGCATAACATGAGTTTTTGCAATATTTTCGTATTAAGTTTATTTACGGATGTTCTACGAGGCCTAATCATTATTGCAGCGAATTTGAGAAAAGAAACCTAAGCGTCAATATAGCAACGGAACCAATTGCCGAGGAGGAATCACACTGGGGCAGGACTTCAAATTAAATTTTATCGTCTGCATCTAAAATTTATGTTAAAATGCTAATTAATAATTGAACCATTATATGTGGGCGTCCGCTCGAAATGGGCCCTTATGGTCGGTTCTAGTTTAGGAGATATTCGCGGTTTTCTAAGTTAAGGTCAAAATGATTATTTTTGGGTTTGAGTGGAGGATGATACTGGGACCTATAGTGAATTAATTAGGACTCTATTCATATCCAGACAGTAAGCGGAAGTGGGCATATTTCATGATCGAAGAAAAAATATAACATGTGTGCTTATGGCACTCACCAAGTTTAGATGCGTTTTTCTCGAAAAACGGTTTTTCGAAGTTCCAAATTCAAAACTACCCCGGTGACTCACTTGTCAACTTATAGAGTTCATTTTGGGCCTAAAATTCCGGCAATTTATCCTGCTATATGCCCCTATACGTAACTCCATATACCGACCATAAGGGCCCTTTTCATGCAGACGCCCACATATTGTGAAACATCCCGTGCAGAAATTTCGAAAGGGCTCTAGTGGGGCCCTGGCTAGTTTTCCCTATCTCTAATCGGGCTCTCGTGAGGAAAACTAGTCGGGCCCCCATCTATAACGTAACGCTGTGGCCATGGGGGCCCTACTAGATTTTCTAGTAGGTTTCTAGTGGGGGCCGCCCGCCTACAACCCTATTAAAGAGAAGGGCCCCTGCGAGGCCCCTACAGGGCCCCTGTGTACGATTTAAGTTATTGGGATGAATAATATTCTGCACTAACATAAAAATAAAAGGATTTTACCATTGATTTAATATTAATAATAATGTAATATGATAATATAATATTATTAATTCTTATTATTATCGACAGCAGCTCGTAGTTTCCACCCTCTTTCCCAGTCCTTGGCGTTGGGAAGAATATTTTTCAATTCCGTGAGGAGGTCTTTCTCATTGATATTGTGGATTGTTTAATCTTTACGTGTATTGGAAATAGCAGCTGAAATAATAATAGTACACTAAAAAATGCCAATTGCTTAATTTACTATAATTGATTTATTTTGATTTTTGTACGTACCGCGATTTTTGTACATTTACTTATTTGACATTTTTTGTATTATAATATGGGAGAATATTATTTTTATGTTGTGTTATTATTATATTATATTTACTGTTAAAATATTCGTACAAATAAAATATGTGAAATTAATAATACATTATTTACCTTCTACGTGGTCGTCGGAGCGAGCAGCTCCAAACATCATAACCTCACTCTCATCGCATTCTTGTTCGAGTTTTTGCATTAAGCAGAACTTTTTGCTCTGAAATCGTATCTGCTCTTGCAGGCGCCTTTCCTCTTCCATAGTGGAGGAGAATAATTATCAAACACAATACAAAATTACATCAAGAAATAAAAACACAAAACTTGAAAGCTCTGGCGTAGCACTGAACAGCTGCACCGGACATAACCGCTTTAACTTTAACTGACACATACGTGCCTGGTTCCGAAGAAAATGTTCAATAGTGCCCGAAATCAAGTTTTCGGAAAAAAGCGTTTACATGCACACAAAAAAACACTATTTCTGCATACTAAAACCGTCAAAAGCCTCCAAATTAATACTTTAGGCAATAAGAATAAGATTTTAGGAATGTTCTGGTCGGGGCCCCACTAGATACAGATAGATTTGCCATACCAATACGAAGCATGGCATTCTTCACTAGAACCTGTTAGGGCCCCCATCAGTTTTTTCTAGACTAGATATTCTGATAGGGGCCCCTTCAGAACTCAACTTCAAATAGGGAAAGATGGGGAAATTTCTGCACGGGATGTTCAATATTTATCAAACAATTAGTTATATATATTTACGGAAATGGTGTAGTCAACCTTTCTGTCAACCATAAAACCGAGAATTTTAGAATTCTCATTCCCAGAGCTCGTACGATAAACTAGGTCTAACTAATTGTCAACTTTTTAAACCTGATATATAAATTTTGTTTAACAAAGTATAAGCTAAATTTTTTGACGAATATATTTCATGGACTATTCTCTTTAAAAAATAAATAATTGACTATCAGAGAGCATGCAGATCAAATAAATTCTATTTTACTTAAGAAAAACAGTTATATAATAATTATTTACTGCAAAAAAATAGAATCATCCTTGGTATTACTACAAGTCTTCCTGCATAATATAAGGTAAGTTTATGCTTTATAATACTTTAAGAGACCTTAAAAAATAATAATTGATGAAATACAAATGAAATAAATCTACCGGAATCAAAAAAGCTTTTTGAGGTATTCCGTGAGAAAGTTGCTCTGGGGAGAATAATAATAAAAATAATATGCAGCCACCCCAAGAAATATTATAACAAGTTTTCGTACATTTTGAATTTTGCATTGTTATTACGAAATTCGTAATCTTTGATAACATATTTTTGTGAAAATTGCATATTTTTTGGTAAAATCGTCTATCATTTTGAATCCGCCATTTTAAATTTTGAATTTTTCTTGCAGAATTCGTAATCAGCGACCTCAAAAACTGCTAATAAAAAGATCGTACGCAACTCCAATATTTTGTTGCAAAAGTGTTCGCCATTTTGGATCTCTCATCCTGAATTTTTCGTTTCTGTTACCGGTTAACAAACTGGTTAAGGAACTCGACCTTTCTTTTTGCTACATAAAAACGTGTACCAAAGCGCAATCGAATTCGATTAGTCTTTCAAAAGTTATCTAGTATAAGAAGACAACCGCCAGACAGACACCATCGTAAAATCTGTTTTTTTTTTCAGATTCAGGGGGCCTCGAAACGTGGAGACTGAAAGAAATGCGCGATGTTCAGTCTTCACATAAATAGCTTCTCATTATGATGAGAATGTAAACAAATGGGATGAATTTTATCTCTAAATATCAACTTTATCATAAAATTTTAACCTTCATATCGACTTCTAAATTATTATTTTTTTAATCTGGCAAAAATAGGGAATCATTATTTCACCAAACGAAAAAAATTTCTGATTCAAGGTTTTAGAAAAACTAAAAAAAAAAGGATTTCATGAGGCACCCTCAGGAATATCACCCTTCATCGTGTAAACATGTATATGGGTAAATGCATTATACCGAATAGGCGGATCTGGATTGTCAGATGTGCTAGAGCTGGTAATCAGCGCTTTATTGGCTATAGCCAATTAACGGCTGCAATTGGCACGCGAACAAAGCGGTCACGTTCCAATAGGTCGACCAAGGGGAATTCTATGGGCGTAGAAACCAAAACCATGGACGGGGTCTCGGCACGAGGATCGTCCGCTCCGAATATTACGTTAACCGGTGAAATGCCCGACTAAACGATTCGATTACCGCCAAATTCTGGTAATATTCCTCTTTCGCTTGATTCGCAGTAAGAGTATCGCAAAATCGATTACACATGAAACTCGAAGTGAACCTGGAAACTGTCTTGAATCCAGGAAATCTGATCTTGAAGTTTTAAACATCCTTACTCTGCTTTTCAAAAGTTTTCTAATTTATAAAAGTCTATTGAAAAGACATTCGTTTAAACTTTATACTTTTTCTGACACAAAATTGATATTTTATCTTCCAAAAGTGCCTCGAAAGTATCTGAATTCCGAATCTTTTCAACTAAAAGCATTCAAATTTCAATTCACTTTTCGTTGTAAGTAGCAAAACTTTAATGCATGAAGGAAAAGACTTTCTACTCTAAATCTTCTCAATCGAACGTTTGATAGAAGGGTTTGATGTTATTTATTGAAAGCTATGGTTATTTCACCACGTTTCTGTGAATACAAACTATCATCATATATATTAATAGCGAGCGCACTTTTGTGTACAGGGTTTATCATACCTTAAAAATTATCCTAATTTTTTTGAAGATGGCTCCAATTAAAGGGCTCGGCATGCAGATGTGCATACAAAATTGCTATGTCATACTGATGCTTTTTTGTTATTAAAGATTGAAAAATGAAAACATTTCCCATTTTAGACAGGGATGATTCAACTTGAAAGTCTTGAAATGTAGATGTGCAGTATAAAATGAAATTTGTTATATTATAGTATTTTTCTTTTGTTATCAGTGGATACAACATTATAAAAATGGAAAAATTTCGTTCTTAGCCCACTGTGCTGAAATAATTTCTTTTGCATTGGTTATCTTCGAAGATGGCTCAAACTGAACGTCTTAGCATTTTAGATGTGCATGAACATATTCGGCGTGTCATTCTGATGTGTTTTTGTTATCAAAGATTGAAAAATGAGGAAATCTTGTTTTTTAGATGACTATGCTGAAACTTTTTCTATTAGTCCGGTTGTTTCGAGAATAGCTCACACTGAAGGTCTTGACATGTAGATGTCCATTGAAAAACAAGAAAAATGAAGAAATTTAGTTTCTTAGAACACTATTTGCTGGAAGCTTTTCTAATAATCCGATTTTTTCGGAGATGGTTTACATTGAAGTTTTTGACATGAAATATGCATTTAAAAATAAAATTTGCTCTGCCTGTACTATGAATCCATAGTATTATTTTTTATAGTGTCCAAAAATATAAAAAAATAAGATCACTATGCTGGAATCTTTTCTTTTAGTATGGAAGCTTTTCTATCAGTTCAATTTTTTTAGGGCCGGTTCAAATTGAACGTCTTGACATTAAGATGTGAATAGAAAAATAAAATTTGCTAACAAGGGGAAGGCCTGAGGGTCGAAATACAAATCGAGGTCAAGTGAGCATAATTCGAAAGATTGTCGAATTTCATTCAATGAGTGTCACGGCTTTTTTGTAAGTGGGGCCCGGTTTTGAATATATGAATTTTTGAAAATTGTGGCTGCTGTCACTGAATCAATAGTGTCAGTCAAGCGGCACGCCTCTCACCGAGCGGCGGTGGTCTGGTGGTAGCGTTTCTGCTTGCGACTCCGCTGCTGTGGGGTTCGAATCTTTTGGCTAGAAATTTTTTTTACATAATTAAAAATTCTGAATACTTTTTTGAATAAATAAATTAATTATTGTACAATTAATCATTAATAATGATGGATGAATGAATAATTATCAACAAATTAATTATTGTTAATGAATCAATAATTATTAATTACTAATAAATTATTAATTAATTGATTTTTTTTCGTGCTTTCGGGAAAACCGGAACCACGGAAAGTCATTCATTCCGTGGTTGTTTTTGGTGAAACGTAGGTATTTTTAAAGCGATAAAATCATCGAAAGTGACGATAATTTTGCTGGTAAAAAATATTATGTATTTCATATATTATATGATGATATATAATATCAGTTATTGACGTGTGTCTTTGATTAATTTTTTAAACCTTCTTCATGAAACATTGTAAGTCGGAACTACTTTGATATGATTTAATTTGTGTTTAAATTACAGGTTATAGCGATAAAATTCTGAATAATGTAATTATGATTTTTATATTATGTGAAAAAAAATTTTCTAGCCAAAAGCTTTGATCGCCACAGCAGCGGAGTCGCAAGCTGAAACGCTACCACCAGGCCACCACCGCCCGCTCGGTCAGAAGCGTGCAGCGTGACTGACACTAGTGAATCAATTACGGCAGCCGCAATTTTCAAAAATTCTTATTTTCAAATCCGGCCCCCACTTACAAAAAAGCTGTGACATGTGTCGAATGAAATTCGATAATCTTTCGAATTATGCTCACGCGACCTCAATTTGAAACTGATGGTATTTTGTTATCAAAGATTGAAAAATGAGGAAAATAATTTAATTTCTTATACGACTATATGGAATGCTTTGTCTTAGTTATGTAGTTATGTAGATGTGCATTAAAAAATAAAATTTACTGTGTTGATGTGTTCTTTTTTGTTAAGAGTTGATAAAAATTAGTAAATTACGTTTTTTAGACTATTACGATACAGCGAAGTCTCACCTATTTCCTCTCTCCCTTATTTCCCGTCTCTCCTATTTCCCCTCGGCCGTACACGGTTATTTCCACTTGCGCAGTTCCGGCTCCCTGTACGCTCTCCTCCGTGTCAGTGACTGACCAATAAAAAAGAGACCCGTAGAGCCGGAAGCCTGCGTTGGTTTGAATTGAGTATTTTAGCATGACGTCATGGGAATGCAGACAAGTTTTTCGAGAAAATATTCTAAACGTAAAAGAAAGTCATAACTGTACGAATAGTAATATTTCTCAATTGTAGAATGTATTCTCTCAGTGATGTTCCTGAATTTTGAATTTCAGGTTAGTGGCACTCTAACCTCAAATCTCGGACAGTTGCTTGTACTTCGTGAAACTGAAAGGTCGTCAATCGACAAAAGAGTGGGAAATTACTGAGAAAATAGATTTTACACTTGAGAAATATTATTATTCAGACCTTTATCACTTACCTTTACGTTTAGAATATTTTCTCCAAAAAGTCATATGCAGTTGCAGTCCCATGTGGTAATCTTGCTGACGGCTGATATTTCCACCTATCCTAGCATTCTACACTTGAAAACTATTATTATTTAGCCCTTTGTAACTTACTTTTACGTTTAAAATATTTTCTCCAAAAACGCGTGAGCAGTTACAGTCCCATATATATGCTAACCTTCCTGACGGCTGAAATTGCCACCTAGCGTAGTATGGCCGCGAAATAATGCTGCAACACTCAATATGCCGCGAAATATTTGAGTCGCTTTTTGATTCTATTATATTGATTTTTAGTTGTAAAATTGTCGTACGTCAACGAAAACACTGAAAAAACACTGACACGCATGAGGCGCAAATGCGCAGAAGCGCTACCGGACCGCGACTTTTTCAAGTGCGTATATACCGAAAAGCAGGGGTCTATTTAACATTACAAAGTACACCAAACTGCCGGTTTAACAACAGTTTCGTGGGTTGCCTGCAAATAGCCCTGTTACTACATCAGGGTAATCGAAACGTAAACTGTCCGGGCCATCTGAACCGTTTCTAATTGGAATGCATAACATTGCGCAATATACTCGACTGAGTACTCGCTCTCTGCGGCCCTTCCGAGGCAAAAGTCGCAACCGTCTCTCGTCCCTTGAGCTGAGAAACTGCGTTAGCCAGCAGTTCTAGGAATGTCGGGTGTATTTATCTGTATCTTATTATTGATAGTTTTTATTTATTTCAAAAAGACCCGCGCTTTTTAGTACATGCGCAGTTGAAAAAGTTGATTGCAGGGGGTGCATCAATGCAAGGCGGGGGCAGCGAATGAACGTCGCTTGATAAAAATAACTTGAAGGTTGCAGTAGAGGTTGGGACCCCTCCAGCGTGGGAATGAAAGAATCGTTACGTTTTAAGGCCGGGGAAATAGGCGGAACTTCACTGTATATGCAGGAAGCTTTTCTTTCAGTCTTATTTACTTGAGTTTCTTCCTGTCATCGCCCACATCAAAATATCTCTTACAAAGGTGCCCTTTTGTTTCAGTAATTCCTCTTTTTTGTTCCATAATGAGGAGGACAAATTTTTTCTCAATTAAAAGACAAATTTTTATAGAAAAGCATGATATTTTACATAGAAAGAATGTTTTTAAAGGTTAAGTGTTATGAAGATAATAATATTCTTCAGATTAAAGCAGAAAAGTAATGCATTCTAATCGACATCCAACAGATTGGGGCTCTCCATTTCCCCTCTAAACTTTTTCCAAATTAAAAATTTTGAATATCATTATCGCTAAAAATTTAGATGTTTAGATTTAAAAGTCGTAATGGGAGAAGCCCAAGGGAAAAGAATTCGTTTGCCTTTTATTACCAGCTGATGTTGTATGGGCATTTTTATATTCAAGCATTTTTTCTACGACGAAGCTTTGCGAAGAAATTTTCAAGAGAAAAATGAAAGAAATACAGCTGATCGTGAAAACTTGCGAACTTTTATCCATGATTCATGACAGTGACTCGCAGTTGAGTGTACCTAAGTAATCGTTCCGTTTTGTAGATAACTCGAAGATATTCATGAATCACTGCGATAAAGTGCAGTAATAGAATTTCATCTTCTACCATTTCTGGCTCCGTGCACAATTTCCGGCACATAGTGACGAGGTATTTACATGGATGGGATTTCTGTCTTGTGTTCGTTTTATTATACTAGCTATAACTTCGTTGCTCTTACATACTCTGTTTCCGGAGAAAGAGATATATATTTTTCTTGGATCAAGAAAAGGACTTGCTGGTCCAGTCGTGAGAGAGAAATGGACCTATGAAATTCTCTTAGAGTGACGCCCGCAGCCATTGTAGTGCAAGAGTCAAAAAGGGCCGGGTATGTTTTTTTAGGCCATTCGACAATATTAAAGGAGGTGGAGTCCCTTTTTTCACTTCTGGAGATATGAAAAAATTAGAAAATAATAATTAAATTGCGGATGAAATACGTTTTTTTTTTACAAAAATCAGACGACCCGTATTTTTCCAATTTGCGAAAAAAAATTGGCTACAAAGTTATGCGTATTTGAATTTTGTGATCTGTTTTTCAAAAAACACCATTTTTTTCTTTAAACCTCTATAATTTTTGACCTAATTAAGCTATTTGAGATTTCTTTCCAGATTCTAATATCTTGCATCGTTTACAAGAACAATGAGAAAATTATGTTTTCTGGGGAAAAAATTTTCCCAGCCTTAAAACTAATGTGCAGAAAGTAGGCAGTTCCACACGAGTGTGGAGTTTGTTGTATGAACTAGATGCCAATCGAAGGGAAGCTGTAGGCGAGTCGAAGGCGAGTTGGAGATGAGCCGGAAACGAACCGAAGATGAGCCGATGGCAAGTACTTTAAACTTCACAAGAGTTATACAACTGCTTACTTTCTGCGACTTGAAGTGTAGAACCTGTCTGCTTTGAAATAGATTCGGCCATTGAAGAAAAATCCTATATGCAAAGATGTTTCGATTAAAGTTGGTAAAGCAGCACTGTGCATTTCTTTGAAAAAATAAACTTAATTTATTTAACATTCTGAATTTTTATCTCTTTTTGACGAGAAAAAAAATGAAAGACAAAGAAAAGACGAAACCAAGTTACCGGAAAAATTGACAGAACGCGACCGTAATACGTGTTCAGATTGCCTCGGGACACGTTGCTAGTGTCTTTTTTTCTCACGGATTTTTTTCCTCCAAGAATTATGCAAAAGAGACTTTCGTTCCCCGAAGTAATTTTTCGCAGGAACGTCGTGTACCTCGAGACCTACGCGTGCACTATATATATAGTACACATATAAGAATGTAGATAAATACATACATATATGTATGCACTTTCTAGCTACGTCATTGGTCATGAGGGGTTGTATAAGGAAGGATAGAACGGAAGGTATAAGAAACCAGGTCGGGACTCTGGACTCCGCTGGGTATGTAGGAAATGGAGGTGTGTCAGAGAAACCATCCTTGGAGGCTAACCCCGCCACCTTCCGACACTCTACTGGCCGTAAACAATGAAAACTGGAGTGTCCAGCTCCAGAAACGGGAGGATGAGACTTCCGCCCCCTAGTGACCGGACAATAAATTTATCAGTAAGCCAGCTAAGGCAGAACAGAGATACAGGGTTTTCTGTATATTTTAAAATAGAATGAAATAAAGTCGAGGTTAAAGGACTTGCAATTGCATTTTTTGTGCGAATAATTCATTCGCAACAAAATTCCATTTGGAAAAAAACTTCACTTTCAAAATTCACTTCCTTTTTTCTAACCACCTTTTCATTTTCGCTGGTTGTTTATATTCAAAGACCTAGATTCTATTAATATAGAATCTTTTATAAACGGAAGAAAACAATCAACATTCTTTCCAAATTTTCGACATGAAAGATGACTTTTTAACAAAATACTTGAATTTTCAACAAAATAGTTGCATTTTGAACCAAATACTTGAATTTTGAACCTAAAAAGATGAATTTTCAAACACATGGTCTACTTTTTAATAAAAAAAGATTTAACTTCAACGAAAACCAGTTCTCTATCGATACCAGCAGACTACATTGCTCATTGACGAAACACAGCTGAGATAAAGAATTGTATTTTTATTTGAGACTGCTTCACACCTTATGGCACAAACATTCCGTTTTCTTAAATTTATGAAAATTTCGTTTCTCTAAATTGCGAAACCGTTGGTGTCAAACTTTGAACAATCGCGATGAATAAATTTTTAAAGTTATCTCAGTAGTGCAGCAATTTTGATTGCTCACGCAAAGAAACAGTTTTGATACAACATTAATTTCGCCCATCTCCAGAATGTTCATTTTCGAAATTCGTTGCCAAGGTTATTTCTCTGGTTCCATGATGCCTTCCCATCGAATCGATTTTCATCATTTAAACCAATAATTATGTAAGACAGTCAATTTTTTTCGCCTAATACTTGATATTTCCAAAACAAAAAAATTAATTTTAAATAAAATTTTAACATTAACATTTTCAACCAAAGAATTCAAAAAAATAGTTGGATTTTCAATCAAATAGTTAAACTTCCAACTTTACCCAATAATATTCCAACAATAAATCACAACCACTAAGGACAGAATTTTTTGTTCTACATCAACAAAATTTTCTAAAGAAGAATCTCGGCCTTGCTTAAAGACAAAAAATAGGCTTAAGTATAGATTTAAGGTTAAAATGGGCTTAAATTGAGGTGTAACAAAAACAAACCGTAACGAAAACAAGACTTTTTTCTGTTCATTAATTCTGATAGACAACGCGTATATTTATGTAATTTACTAATTATGTATGCTAATATCCTGTATAAAGCATTTCATTACCAGTATATGGCTTTGGCACAATTGGCCATGAATTTTGTATGAATTTTATCATGCAGAACACACCCTTAAAATTATTATTATCTACTTGCAGTTATTTTATTAGTTATTTGATATTCATTTTCCAATTGGCGAGTGCCGTAAGTGCACGTATTATACTTTTTCTTCGCACATGAAATATACCCACACTGATTCTTTGTTGTTTTTTTATTTTCTCAATGTCTTTTAAATGCATTTACTAAAATTTAAATAATACATGTACTAATTAATAAATAATTATACCCTTTCTTATCAGCATTATTGTACATAATTTAATGCAATTTTTTCAACTCATTGTTAAGGAAAAAAATATGCATACAGTGCGGGCAAATTCTCATCACGCGCTACGCGCGCGGCTCACAAGTTTGAGCGCACCTAGGGCGCGCTCCTGTTGGATCTCCTGCTTCACGCTCGATAATGTTCGCGCTAGGCGCTCGGTCATTGTGCAGCCCCAAAATTTTTGCATAGGACTTTTTAAATTAAAGGTCAAACCATAGACAACTGAAATTTATTCATTGTGAATTCTCTTTTGTTAAAGCTCTTTCGGCTTTAACGAACACATTCTCATCACGTCTCTGGTGAGAAAAAAAGGTTGAAAGCAAATTTTCAGATCTAATTTAAAAACAATTTTGTTATTAAACATTTGATTGTGCCTTGTGTCTTTATATCTAAATATTTAATTTGTTTATTTGTAATGGTCATTTTTGACGATTGAAACAAAAACTACGCGTCTTATCAAAAAATGATTCATAACAAATTTGTAGCTCTTTTTTGGCTGAACAACTTTTGTCTACTTATTTTTTTCGCAGCTTGTGTCGTTTGTCCAAAATTTGATTTTTTTATTTTTAATGTCGTTTTTACGAAAAAAACAAAAACTACGCGTCAAATCAAAGAGTGAATGATGAATTTGTGGATCTTTTTAGGGTGCACAACTTTTGTCTATTCATATTTTTTCGTATCTTGCATTGTTTGATCGCAAAATGGAATTTTTGATTTGTCATTATTTTTTTTGGGTTGACGGACAACTGTGCACGGACCAACTGTGCACGGGCCCATCTGTGCACGTCGGTGGCCACTGGTACAACTGTGCACGTTGTTGACCACAGGCACAACTGTACATTGGGCCATCTGTGCATGTCTCAAATTTGGCGTGCACAGATAGGACACTCCCAACAGATGTGCACAGATGGGAGATTCCCAACTGTGCACCTCGAAATTTAGACGTGCACATATTGTACCTTAGCAACAGTTCACGTGCACAAATGGGAGAATCCCAACTGTGCATGTGGACTTGCAACTTTAAAATCTGATCGTATTATTTGAGACGTGCACAATTGGGAGGATACCGTCTGTGCACGTTAACTTGTGAACGTGCACAGATGGTACCCTAGCAACGGGTAACGTGCACATATTTGAGTCTCCCAACTGTACACGTCGAAATTTAGACGTGCACAGATGGTATCCTAGCAACAGTTCACGTGCACAGATGGGAGACTCTCAAATGTGCACAATAAAACGTAGACGTGCACGGCCAACAACGTGGACAGCTGTACCAGTGCACAGTAAAAAAAATGTTCAAAATCATACCGCAATCAATATCATTTTGATATGCAACAAAAGTGACACCGAAATCAAGAGCATTTTGATCGGCCGGAATGAATGATCGACTTTTGAGATCATAATGATCTGATGCGGGATCATGTATCAAAGCAAAAGAAGATGGCTGACGTTCTTAGATTACTTTAGCTTAAATGCGAGCTTTTTATGGTTTCTGATCGTGCAGTGTACTTGAAAAGTTAAAAAATTAAAGAATTCTGATATTAGAAAATATCACCTGTTAAGTGTAGTTGTCACTCGCGTGTGGTTAGATACAATTTTTAGGTTATGTCGTTATGATATCGGCGCCGAAAATTGGCGGCCATTTTGTTTAGTCTGACCAATGACCCAAAAAAGATTATCAAGGTGATCCGAATGGACAGATCATTATGATCTCAAGAGTCAAATGATCGTTGGAGCGAAATGCTCTGCAACAAAATTGATCCTTTTTTTTACTGTGTGGCCACAGAGGTGCACATATGGGCTCGTGCACAATTGTACCCTCCACTTTTTTTGCGATCAAAATTTGAATTTTCGATATTCCAAGAAAATTTAAAAATTTGTTATGACAATGTTGTAGGGCTTTCAAAAATCAACGTTTTTCTTCTCTTGACTTTTTTTCATATCGTGCGCTGTTTGGCATACAATGTTAATTTTCTTTTGTTTTTTTGGATTTTAAAAATGCTATAACTCTGAAAGTTTTCTTTTTGTCAAAAAAAGTCATGAGAATCAATTGTTCGAGTTTCCAAGTACTACGAATAACCATCCACATAATTTTTATATGAAAAAAATGGTCTCAAAAATTTTGAAAATGCTCTAACTTTTCGAATTTTTATCCAAAATAGATGGTTAACGAAATCGATGTTTCTTTTTGGCCCCTAAAACTGTGTGGCAGAGCACAATTCAATCTACTGGTCTTTCAAAAGATATCCGATATACAGACGACTCAGGGGGCCTCCAAACGTCGACATTTGATGAAATCCGCGAAAGTCATTTCTCACATAAAACCAATACCTTTTCATTGAGATGAGAATCTAATAATCATTTTGTCTCACTTGTTTTACATTTTTCTACAATAATATACTATAATGTATGGCAGTTACCATATGAAATAAATATCTTGGCTATATTTAAGAACAGTTGGGAATTATTATTTTCATCATTATTGTTGAAAACTATTTTTGTAAAAAAGTGTAATATATTTTAAATTATAGCCATTTAAACAGAAACATGCCCAATTAAGCTTGGAAAGTCTACTAACAAAACGTGTGCGCATTTACACTTAATGGAATAATTTTGTTTGCGTTATAAAATGAATCACCCTAAATGAGTGCAGTGCTAATAGATTCAGTATAGGTACTACACTGAAAGAAATAATTCGATGATACACGCATAATTCTGGTTATTCCAACCATAATGTATTGCTCGCTCAGCTACAGCGATACAGTTTGCGTATTTTACCCATACCATAATTGCTGAAGCAATATTACTGCTTGAGTTATATGTTTTAATAGATATTTCCAAACATAAGATGACTGTAGTAGAACGAATTTACGGTTGTGTCAGACTGAATTTGGTTGTGGTAAATCAACCATACGCAGGCTTGTCTCATCTGCTCCTCCCGTTGAGGAGATCTAAGCATACCGTTCGGATAGTCTAATGTTAGGCATGTCTGATGTACAATGCTAATGAGGTTGCATCCTCCATACTGCAGTGCAGTTAAAATTGATTTAAAAATTCGATTTTTTGGTAGTTTTGTTATTATTCCAAATTATTAATTATAATATTTGGGTATCTGTGAAAAATAGTTTCCAATTGTATTGCATACAAAAAATTCATATATGATTCTCAAGATACAAAAATAAAGGCAAATAAATGCCACTTGTTTGTGAAAATAGCTATAGGGTCCAGCCTTATTCATGAACAACTCTTATGCAAATTTCGGAGTAAGGTATCAAAAGCCTCCTCACTCACCTCATTCTCTATAAAATATTACGAAAATAATAATCTACACAGTTTGTTTACGCGTTTTCATGCTTCAAACTTACTATAAACGTGAGGTTATGTTTGAGAATTGCATTCAGTAAAAGATATTTTTGACACATAATAATAACAGAAAACTAACAAAAATCAGAAACCTGAAGACAGCGACTGATGCCGAATCGACGCGCACCTCACCGGTTGATCAATCGCGCACACCAGAATACATTGATTGGTATGGCTGAATCAAGCAACCAGCCGGATGCCCAATGCAATACTTTAACGCAGTGTTGTTTCGAATAGATAGTTGATAAAATTATGTGTTCAATACGGCTATGAGACCGAGGCATATAATGCTTGTACCTACATTATAATATTTGGATATTTTAATCATATTGGTTATTCGACACTTTTCTCAACTATCGTTTCAGTCAAACAAACTTTCCTTGCCATATTAGCCTTGATGATTTTCTTATACGTAGGTGATAATGCTCAAATTCGTGTGGCTGAGACAGCACAATTTTCTTTCTCATTCAGTTAGAAATTCCCAAGCAAACTCGGATTGCTACTAGCCTGAAACTATTTCTTTCAGTGTAGCATCATCCTTTACTCAAACTCGAAAATAATAATTTTGACCCAGACATAGAAAAACGCGAATATCTCCTAAACTAGAACCGGTCCTAAGGGCTCTTTTCAGGACGCCCCCATTAGTTATCCGCCCCCCCCTAAAATAAAGTAGACCTACCCTGGAAACATTACAAAGGACCTCCTTTCCCTCTCAGGGGTGGAATAATCAACCCTCGCGAGGCTGTATTCTCCTTTAAGGACATTGAAACCGAAATGCGGTGGAAGGTAACAGACAACAAAAAGGGGCGAGCTTGGAACAAGTACGCTGTTATAGGGGCAAAAACACGTGGACAGAAGTGGACGAATACATGGTTGTGCAGACAAACCCCTAAATCAGGGATATTCGTATTCGTAATGGTGGAATTCGACCCTGAGGGGGCGAGACGGACACACAGAATAATTATTCCTCGAATTTGCATACTGATTTTGAGGTCACGTTTGCTCCCCGACGGCCACCCTTTCCACCCCCACGCCACCCCCAGGGGTGCTCTTCACTCTTCTCTACCGTCCCCGAACGACCCGTAAAGCAATCAGAGGGGTCGAACGATATATGCCGGATATATACCCACCGTAATTCTGGCCGCGATGTCATTTCGGACTGGCAATTAGATCCAGCAATAACAAATGGCATTGCGCTTCTGAAAATAATCGGATTCCTCTCCGCAGCCCGCTTATTGCTGAATATGGCTCCCGCTAATGATTGGATGGAAATCGAACTTTTACTGCAGCGGAAATCATGTAGAGATTTCGTGCAGAGCCAAATCTGGAAATCACTTTCTAAACTATTAAACACTTTTGGGTAGTTTCGGTAAATCAGATAAATGGGAAAGATTAAAAACATCATTTGAATAAAATTCATAATTGAATTAAATTTAACAGTTTTAATGCATGCACAGATAGTAGGTTACTCAGTACTGGGGTGGGCCAAAAAAACTCAAAATGATTAGATTCATTGGTTGTAACACTAAAATGTATACTCATGTATTTTGACGCGCTGATTACGAAAATCATAGTGAAAATTGGCGCGAATTTGATTTTCATAGTAAAAACCATAAAAGCCCCATACAAAAATACATATCTTATGTTTCATCCAATTTTTTCTTACGAGTGAAAGTTTTCGAGATATTTGATGATAGAGGTGAAAATTTTACAACCAGCCCCTCCCGAACACGTAAGTATTCCTGTTACCAATCACTGCAGTTATATATTTTTTCACTTAATTTTATTTACGTCTTCCGCGAGACTTTAGAAAGGGGAAGGGGTTTGACCAACATTATTTCTGTGTATTTTGACTAAGTCTAAAACTTTTGTTGACATTATTTTTTGAAATTTTCAATTGTTCTCGAGATAAACGTGAACAATCATGATTTTTATGGGGTTTTCATGGCTTTCATCATGAAAATCAAATTTGCACCAATTTTCACTATGATTTTCGTAATCAGCGCGTCAAAATACATAAACATACAAAGTTTCAAAAAAATCAGAGGTAAGAGCTATTCGGAACTGCACTCAAAAGTTTCTTTTTTGAACATGAAAAATGAACTTGATTGAATATTGAACATGAATTTTCAACCAAAATTACGTTAGTTAAATTTTCAGTTAAACAAGTTAATTTCCAACAAAAAAAAACTTTTAACCAAATAGGTATATCCAGTAATATAAAGCTATTTTTACGAAAAAAAAACTTTGTTTAACTTAAAAAAACATCACGTTTTGTTGATTTTTCGTAATGTAAAACATATCATTAAGAAACAGGTGCTTTTTATGCAATTATAAACGAGGATTCAGATTCAGCAGTTCAAAGTACATAAAAATTGTCTATTTTGGTCCACTGGACTGAAAACTAGTGATCTCTTATATTTAAATATGCAGCCCCCCCCCCCTTCCGCAAAGTTTTCATTCCAGTGGACCAAAATAGAAAATTTCTATGTACTTTGAAATGTTGAACCTGAATCCTCGGAATTGCACGAAAAGCGCGTATTTTTACATTCTCATCATAATGAGAAGGTATTGGTTTTATGTGAAAAATGATTTTCGTGGATTCCATCAAATGTCGACGTTTTGAGGCCCCCTAAGTCAAAAAAATCGTTTTTACGTCGGTGTCTGTCTGTCGTCGTCGTCGTCTTCGTCATCATTGTCGTCTATATACTTTTTGTAAGCCATACCAGATTATCAAAACAACCTCTTGAATTCTCTTATTAAAATTTTGATAGCACAAAAAATAATGAAAAATCGAAAATTCGATTTTGCGGTCAAACTATGCAAGTTACGGAAAAAAAGCATAAACGAAAATTGTTCAAACAAAAAGGAGCTACAAATTTATTATCAATCATTTTTTGATAGGATGCGTAGTTTTGTTTTACTAGTAAAAAACAACATTAAAAATTAAAAAATTAAATTTTTAGACAAACGACACAAGCTATGACCAATATGAATGGACAGAAGATGCTCTTCGAAAAAGAGTGAAAACTCATCCAAATTTGGCATCAATAATTTTTTGGTATGACGTGTAGTTTTTGTTTTAATCTTAAAAGATAACATTCAAAATAAAAAAATGAATTTTTTTGAAAAACGACACCAGGCACGAAAAAAAATTATTTGACGAGAGTTCTTCACCCAAAAAGGATTTACAAATTTCTTATTAGTAATTTTTAGATAGGACGAGTAGATTTTTTTTTTAATCGTAAGAATAAAATTTAAAAAATTAAATTTTTGGAAAAACACAAGAGACGAAAAAAATGAAGACAAAAATTGTTCAACCAAAAATATGTACAAATCTGTTATAAACTCTTGTTATAAAAATATATTCAAAATAAAAAAATTATCTTTTTAGAAAAAGGACACAAGCTACAATAACATTTTATTTCACAAAATTTTTCGCCTAAATTATATATAAAAATTTGCTTCAAGCCACCTTACGATATGATGCGTATTTTTAGTTTAAATCGTGAAAATGAATACTGAAAATAAATTAAATTTGTGGAAAAACGACACAAGTTGCAATAAAATGTTTAATGGCAATTTTTTTTAATAGGATGCGCACTTTTTTCAAATTATAAAAACAAGACTATGAAAATACTTGTGTTTCAATACCAATGCATATAGTGAATTGTAATAATATTGAAATGATACATTTTTCAGAGTAGCTGACAATAACATTTAAAGCAAAATAAGAAACACATATTAAAGTAATGATTTTAAAAAAAATTTTACTTCATTTTGCAATACCTGAATAAGCAGCACCAGACCGAGGTACATAAATAAATATAATATACGTTTGATATAACAGAGTTAAACAAAATGTAGAAAAGTTAGCATTTTCGACAAAATCGAGTGCGAAGCACGATATACGTGATAAGGATGTGTTCGTTAAAGCCGAAGGAGCTTTAACAAAAGAAAATTCACAATCACCAAATTACAATTTTCGATCCTTTGACCTTTAATTTTAAAAGGTCTGCGCACAAATGCGGGTGAAATACATATATCTAGCGCGTAGCGCGAGATAAATATATTATCGAGCGCAAAGCGCGAGGACCAACAGTTGCGCGCCCTAGGCCTGCCCGCGCAGTCCGTCGGAACTACTACTTTTTTGTGTGGGTCCGTGTAATTAAAGCAGCGCGTAAATAAAAGGGAAATGTAGTTTACTTATTTATTTTTACCTTCTACAAGCAGCTGATTATCTAATAACGTGCACAGAATACTCAAAATCAAAGAGCATTTACGTACAAACTCACTGAATAAGACTCCCCGGAACGACGTTGCTTGATGCGAGCTTATAATATAAGCTGCATTCAAGCCCCCATTTAGCTAAACGACTACCGAGATCCGGGGCTCTGGCTCTAAAGAAGGGTACGTTAGACTTTGATCCCTTCGAATGTGAATTTCAATCCCTTTGACTCCAACTACGATAATTTCAATTTATTTGATGTACTTGCGAGCAATAAAACTTTCTTCGTTTTATATTCGACTGCAAGTAAATTCTCAAAGGAAACGCAACGAGAAATGATAAACCATTTAGCTTTAATGTATGATATGTTTACAAATAAGATTTATTCCTAAGGGCCGTTCAAAAAATACGTCACACTACCAGAAGCCAGGGTTTAAGGCAGAATGTGACATCACACATTAAAAATATAAATAAGGAAAACAATTTTTTAAAAAGCATGATAAAATTAAAATTAGTGATTTTATTTACAAATAAGGGATCTAAATACAAACTTCACACTCTTTTCCCTATTCCACTCTTACCTCTCTTTCCTTTAATTCCACTTTTTCCTCTGTTTTCAAGAAACTTCCCTTTTTTCTCGTTTTGTTTCGCTTAAATGTGATCTGAATTACTAAAACCAAATAAGAAAACCCAACTATTTATAGTAGAAACTTAATTCTTTTTAATTGAAAAGTCTACTATTATATTTTTGGTACAAAATTCATCTCTTTTGAATAATATTCTACTATTTGGTCAAAGATTCAACTATTTGGTTCACATTTTTTTGTTTGAAAACTAATTTTTTTCCAATGAAAATTTTACTAATTCATTTTTGGCTGAAACCTGATCGTCGTTTTTAGTTTAAAATTCAACTATTAAATTTTTCATTAAGAATTCAAGTTTTTTGGTTGAAAGTTAAACTATTTGGTTAAAAATCGTATTATTAGATGAAATTTGTTTGGTTGAAAATTAATTCTTTTAACTGAAATTTTAACTATTCTAATTTTGGCTAAAACTTCATAGTTTTTAGTTGAAAATTCAACTATTAAATTTTTCATTGAGAATCCCAGGCGGAAAAATTGTATACAGTTTATACGTAGTGTGAAATATTATACATAATTTTCATTTGTTTCATATAAAAATGGTATAAAACAAATGAAAAATATATATAATACTTCACACTATATATATAATTTTTTCGCCGGCGAGTCATCTATTTATGTTAAAAATTTTGGTTGAAAGTTAAACGACTTTGTTAAAAATTCGTAATATTGGTTGAAAATTCGTTTTTTGTTGATGTTGAAAATTAATCTTTTTAACAGAAAATTTAACTATTTTATTTTTGGTTGAAAATTATTGATCGTTTTTAGTTAAAAGTTCAGCCATTAAGTTTCTCATTGAGAAATAGTTTTTTTGTTTGTTGATTTAGCTAGTTGATTGAAAGTTACTACTTATTTAAAAATTCATTTTATTAGTTGAAGATCCATCTTTATGGCTGAATATTGAACTATTTTGGTCGTAAATTCGCTTTCTTGTTAAAAATTAATTTTTTGATCTAAAAATTAAAGTATTCCTTTTTGTGTTCAAAATTAATCGTTTTTAGTAGAAAATTCAACTACTTGGTGAAAAATGAACTTTTCTTTTGAAAATTGACCTTTTAGGGTTGTAAATTCTATTATTTTGGTAGAATTTAACTGCGTTTGTTTTAAAATTAGAATCATTTTTCGTTGAAATCTTAACTTTTTGGTTTAATTCGACAGTTTTGCATTTAAAATTAAAATCTCTCTTTGTTGAATTATGAACTAATACATTTTTCGTTTTTATTATTTTTCCATTATTTTTGTAGAAACTTCAACTGTATTGGCTGAAAATTAGCTTTTTGGTATAAAATCCGCTCTTGAACGTCCTTTTTCTTTGGACTGAAAATTCAATTGTACTAAAAAAAAATCTTGAAAATTCAACTATTTGGTTAAAAATGCAACAGTTATTGATTGAAGTTTAATGTTTTGATGTGTAATGCAAGCCTCTGACACACGCGCTGTATCGTGTGTTCATTTACATTTAATAACTCTTCGATTTTTAAATTGAAAAAATATAAATTCTTATATTTTCATGATTTTGAAGATCAAAAGTCCAGTTTTCAATTATAAAATCTTCCAAATTGAAGAAATTCCGAACGTATATCATCAATGTTGAAGATTTACAATTCAATGTTTCTCAATTTTAACGATTTGCAGTTAAAAATTCTTCAATTTTAAAGATGTATCAATAACAATTTTTAAACTGTGATGATTTTGAAGATCAAACGTCAAGAGTTTTCTATTATCGTAGGCGAAAAAATTGTATATAGTTTATAGATAGTGGAAGAAATTATGTAGAATTTTCGACTATGTATAATTGTTCTGCCTGGGATAAATTTTCCAAACTGATGAAATTTCGAAAGTAAATAAAAAAATTGCAATTAAAAATTCTTCAATTTTGAAGATTTGTAATTGATGACTCTTCAAAACTGAATGTGTGTAATAGAAAATGATACACTTTTAAATGCTTTTTGGAATAGTTCAATTTTGAAGATTTAAAATTGAAATTTGTTCAATTTTATAGATTTGCAATTACAAATTCTTCAATTGTGAATGGTAGAAATTACAGCGTTGATTTACTTTATGGAAATTTATATTTTAATATATAAAAACGAAACTTTGCAGGAACTTCCAGTTACTTGAATCAGTAACTATAAATAATCCTAAAGTCAGATAAAAATGATTGTTATGTTTATCTAACATAATGAGAATTTTATATTCCAATTCAAACTAAAGAATTTCCATTCAATCGCAGAAACTTCAAGTGGCAAACGAATTTTATAAGATTTCAAACTGACGAATACTAACAAAACTGTCAAACTGGGTGGAAAAAAATCAATCGAGAGACAAAATCTTGCGATAAGTGAGCGGAAGCATAGGAGCTTTAATGTGAACCAAGTGAATGAATGAATTTGAAGATTATTATAAATAATTCTTTTCAGGAATAATCTTACTCCTGTATTGTAAGAACAAATCTCTGAATGAGTCTCTTATATTAAAAGAACGGTATTGATGATGTGCACCGGAGAATTTACGAGGTAAAAATTAAAATTTTTCGGTTGAGCGAAGAAACCATTCGAAACATTAAAGATACTCGTCTGCACGAGTGCGCCTCGGAAGTAAGATAACGATTTATCATCATCCCTTGCGGATACGGGCTTATTCGATGGTGAAGAAGGAAAAGGGGGTGAAGTAGGGAAGGGTCGCGCTTATTTTCTCTCGATCCTTTTCCGTTTTTTTTTGTTGCTTTTATCACCTCCAAGGACCCTCCAGCCTTCTTGAAGATCGATCCATCCATCCTAGGCTACGAATTGCCTGCCAGGCTCGAAACGAAATAGAAATTCAGAAATGATTGCCCCGAAAGTTCGTTCTATCTCATTCTACCTACAAATTAAGTGGACCACAAAAAAACCATCTTCAAAAAAAGTGTAATTACTTCTCAAGGATTCATATCTCACAAATCCAGGGTGGCCAAAAAACTTCATTTTCAAAATTCCCTCAATATATTGTTTTCAACCAAAAAAGGATTACTTTTTTAACATTAAAGATGAATTTTCAATCCAAAAGGACGAATTTTTACAAAAATAGTTGCAATTTCGAACAAAAAGATGATTTTTTAACAAAATACTTCAATTTTCAACAACATAATAAAATTTTTAAAAACAGTTGAATTTTTAACCAAATACTTCACGTTTTTACCTAACCAAAACCAAACAGTTGCATTTAAAACCGAATAGTTGAAATTTAAAGCAAAAGAGACGAATTTTCAACAAAATAGTTAAGCTTTTAACCAAATACTTAAATTTTCAAACTACGAGGATGAATTTTCAAGCAACAAATGGTCGAATATGTAATAAAAAAGAGATTAACCTTTCATCAAAAACAGCTGTATTTTCAACAAAATAGTTAAGTTTTCAAGCCAAACAGAGGACTTTTTTAAAGACAATCGATGTTTCAACCCGAAAAGTTTAATTTCCAACAAAAAGTGTAATATTTCAACCCAAAAAAGATCGATATTTCAACAAAAAGTTCAATTTTCAACGAAAAAGTTGAATTTTTAACAAAAAAGTTGAATTTTGAACCCTGAAAGATGAATTCTCAACAAAACATGTCATAGTTGCTTTTTAACAAAAAAAGATAAAAAACTGTATACCAAAAAGAATTAATTTCAAAACCAAAAAGACGAGTTTTCAACCAATATGACTAACGTTCTACCAAAAAATACAACTTTTCAACAAAATACATGCATTTTTCGTCTAAAAAAAAATTTGCAACCAAAAATGGAAGAGTTACATTTTCAGTACAAAAAATTAATTTTCAACCAGTTTCCAGTTTGTGAACTTTCAAGCCAAAAGAAGAATTTTCTGTAAAACAGTTGCATTTTCAACAAAAAAGTTAATTTTCAATCAAACAGTTGCAGTTATTTTAAACAAAAAGAGAACATTGTAAACCAAGAAGATTAGTTTTTCATCCAAAAAAGAGGATTTTTTAACTGAAAAAATATAGAATCTCTACTAAAAATAAAAAAGTTACATTTTCAGTTAAACCAAAAATATAAATTTTTAGCAAAGTAGTTCAACTTTTACCCAAGAAGCTGAATTTTCATTTGAAAAAGATAAATTTTCAACAAAATACTTAAGTTTTCAACCAGAGATAAATTTTCAACAAACATAAAATGTTGAATCTTCAACAGAAATAGTTCAATTATCAGCTAAAAAAAGTGACATAGACTTTAAGGGGTTACACCAGTGTACATTTTTTAGAAAATCGATTTTTTTTTTCGCTTAAAATTTAGTTTAAACCTTGTAGAATATGGGGCAAAAGGTTTAATACGCGAAAACATTTTTTTTCTGTTTAATGTCACGTTTTTGCTGAGGCGTGTCGGGCGTCTCTCATACGGCTACAGGCGGTATGAACACATCTGCTCGGAAGGTACCCTGTTCCCTCTTTTCAACTTCTGTGATACACTCACAGATGTCCCTAGAGAGGATTCGTGTACAATTCAAACAAAATTTTCGAACAAAAGTAGGTTAGTGTAGCGTCAGTGCTTGTTCGGAAAGTACATCTGGTTGCTCGTGGATGTCTAAAATTCAACTCGAAACTTTAAACGAGTTTTTCTCAAAACACGTTTTTTCAAAACGGCACGCAGCATAGCTCGAAAAATTTTCAATATTTTCTTTTCAAATTTGAACCACATATTTTAAACAACATTTTGAAGAGAATGACGTACGGATTTTTCGATAAGATAATTTAAACAATTTTTATAAACAAATGACTTGACTTTTTTCGTCCAAAAATGACATTTTTGCTTCAAACACTTGTCAATTTTACAAAAAACAATATTTTTCAAATCCCATACGTCATTCTGTAGCTATTCTTATGCAGATTAAGAAAAAAAATTTGTTTTGGTTCCAGCTTCAAATTTGCGGTCGTCCTACTGCGTGCCGCAAAAAAAAAATCTGCAGGAGAATGGCTCCAGTGCCGCCATTTTGAAATATTTTTTAATGCAAAAATTTCCCTGTAAAGTTCAATACATGCTTAAATATATCCTCAAAGCGCTTTTTCATACTACCTTTCCTTCAACCCCAAAAAAATGTCCAAAAATGCATGCTTTTACACTGGTGTAACCCCTTAAAATAGATATTATGGTATATAAAAAAAAATGGGAATTTTCGAAAAAGCACTTTTATTTTCAACCAAGAAACGTTTCAGTTAAATTTTCAACACCAAAATATGAATGTTCAATAAGAAGTTAATTTTCTGCCAAAATAGTTGAATTTTCAATCGAAAGAGACGAATTTTCGACCAAGAAGGATGACTTTTCAACAAAATTGTAGAATTTCCAACCAAATAATAAAATTTGTAACTAAAACTATAGTCGTCAGAAGGAAGAAACTAAAAAAGAGTAAAAGAAATACGAAGCAAATAAATTACTGGCAAAAAGATTATATCAGGGTGGCCGCAAAACTTCATTTTCAAAATGCCCTAATTTTTCGCTGACCAATTTTTCATTTTTCCTGACCACTATACTATTTAAAAACCAGAATCTTAGTCTTGTAACATTTTTTAGTATAGAATCTGTTATAAACGAAATAAAACAATTTCTAATTAAAAATTAAAAATTTCAAATTTATTATGCCTGACAGTTATTTAAAGTGCGCATTACAGGCAAAAATAAATTTAAAATTCCTAGCTTTTGTAGATAATTTTTTTAAATATTTTGAATGATAAGAGAATATTTTACGTATCGCAATTGGGTGCAATTATGAAATTGTTATTTTTCACAGTTAATAATACAATGGCTAGGTATTATGAATTTATATTAGAAAATAAATGTTCATATAACGCAGTTTGTGTCAAAAATAAATAATTCACCAAATTTACGAAATTTAATTTCGGTCATAAAATGAAAATTCATAAGTAGCAAACATGTGTTAAATATAGTCATTAATTAATTTACGGATTTCACGCGCAAACATAGAAAACCCATCCTGTATGCTCGGATGCCATTATTTTATCCAACACATTTTGTGGCGACGTGACGCGTTATTCGAAAAACCTAGTTTCCAATATTCCTGTCGCTCCGTTGATCAGGCGTGCAATCGCTTTCAATCCCCAAATCCAATTTTACGAAAAAATCAAAACCTTTGACATTAATTGATCTGTTCATTGTCAATAAATTTAGGTCACAGATATAGGAACTAAATAAAATAAAAAAATATGTTCTAAAGGTTAATATAAAATATCAAAGTGTATATGCTGCTATCACGCAAAAAATATTCATAAAGGTAAAAGGTGTAGTACTTAAAAAAAGTGGCCTGGCGGTACTTTCATAAAAAATTTGACTTGCGATGGAAACTTAGAGAATAAGCTAGAGACTTAGTTTCTCACTTAGGAAATTGAATTTTTGAAAATTACCTGAAAATTATAAAAAAATGTTCAAACTCACCGAAAGTGTCTATAAAGTTACCGGAGAAATTACAAAAATTATTGCGAAGTTCCTGGAAACTTATGTTAATTATTGCGAATCAATTAATAATTATATGAAGCCCCAGGTGTTTACAAAATTTGGAGTATATATCCACCACAAACTGAACGTTCCCAGCAGGTTTTTTGCAATGTGCGGTTCGAAAATAAGATAGGAGTCAAAATGGAAAATTCTGAAAAAACTATAGAAGCAAGTGGTTTTTATGAGCTATCCTTTCAAGATTTGAAAATATTAATTTTTCAATTTTTGAAGTAGAGTGGGGGAATAACGAAATGGGCTTTACCTAGTTGTCATTCTCAATTATTTTAAGGAAGTGTCAACACGTACCGAAAACATCTAGTTATGTGTACCGAAATTTCGGTACAAATAGCCCCTTTTCCAGCTCTACTTGTACCGAAAAATCCGGCTATTTGTACCGAAATTTTGGTACCCGTAGCTACGGCCTTATTTGACAGTGCAATTTTTTATGTATTAAATCTGGGAAATACTTCAAAAACTTTGAAAAAGATCTTTTAGTATAAAAAAATCACGCGAAGAATAAAACGTAAGTTTAATCATCATCATTTTTCTTAGTATAAGAGGGAGAAAAAACAAAATGGGCTTTACCCAGTTGTCATAATCATTTCTCAACAACCACCTCAACTTTAACCACGCTTTTGGGCAAAATGAAATTAATTTTTTCATACATTTCTAACATTTATCGATAAGCCAAAACATAAAGTACTTCAAACTGCAAAAAAATGATTTTCCACAAAAGTGTGCATTACGTAGTTGTCGTTCTCAGAACCTCAATTATGTTCCTTAAGCTTATCAAATTTTAAACTTTTTCAAACAAATTACATAAGCCAGGAATTGAAAAAAATGTTCCCGAATATCTTATTCTGAAATTACTAATTGCAAAATTAATCTTTTTTTTTAATTTCGCGATTTTTATCTGCTTACTGACAAAACTTTTATTCTAAAAGTTTGCCAACGTTTGCTGATTACAAGTGTTTCAGACTCTGAAACTCGGACACTGACGTGTCTTCAATATATTATTAACTGTAGGACCTACTCAAATATGTTGTTTTTCAAAGGAAATAAGACTTATATTACCAATTTGCCGAAACTTCATTTTGACAAAGTTATGAGTGTTTGAATTTTCCAAATTCAAAACGCGGATTATCAAAAAATTGTCCACATTTATCTTTGCCTTTCTGATTTTGATAGAATTTCCCTTTCTCTTTCGGAATCCGTTAGAAAATAAAAATTCAAAAGTGACAAAATGGCGGTGGTTTTTCTGAAAATATTCAAAGTCAATTTATTCAAGATTCCAGCTTTTTTTTCTCCTGACTTTTTTCTAGATTCATCCTAATGTATATTCTACCCTGTGCCCACGCCCTGGCGAGAGGAGAGAATGTTTGTTTGTTTGATAAACAAAAAACCACATTTTTCATGCAATTATTTTGCACAAATTGATTTTCTTGGGTATTTGTTTTTAAAAAACAGTTTTTTAAAGAAAATGATTCTTTTTAAGCCTTCTTGTGCAATTTTGTTGCACAATTTGTCTTTTTTTTCAAGTTTATGTTTGTTTAAAAAATGTACTTTCAAATAAAAGATTCAAAAAAAAATTTAAGAGACTTTAAGGAGTTTAATCAAATTTCAAGAAATTTTACGAAGTTTCAAGAGATACCGAAGGATCTCGAAGGAATTTTATGCGAGGACCTACTCGCTTACAAAACTCTTGGAGAACTCTTGGAAATCTCTCAAATATCTAGCATTCGTGAGAAATCTTGGAAATCTTTGGCCAAGTGTGGCCAGCGGTTAGGTGGTGTGAAGTATTCCGATATACGCTCTTATGCGGTGAACAAACAGCCGACTGAATCCGAAAGCCGTCGGGTTTAGCCGAGTCTGTAGAATTTCACGTGTGTTCTTGATCGCGAGCTGAGTCGGAAATCTCGGAACTCCCGGCAATCTCAACGAAATCCTGGAAATCTCAATAAGAATTCAATACAGATCGCCACATTCACAGTTTTAAGATTTCCAGATTTCGTAGCGAGTAGTCCCTTGGTTTTAGGCATTCTGAGGCGTAATATGAAATTAAGAACGATTTCTGCCGATTAAAAAGGATTTTAGGGGATTTTAAGTGATTTTAAAAGGTTTCGAGATATTTCAAAAGAAGTCACGGGATATTAAAGGATTTTTGAAGGATTTCAAAGATTTAAAGGAATTTTAACGGATTTATAGGGGTCTCGATGATTTCAATGGCTTTTAAAAGATTTTAAAGCATTTCAAGTGATTGAGAAAGATTCCCACGGATTTTAAAGATTTCAACGAATTTGAAAGGGATTTCAGATATTTCAAGGTATCTCGTAATATTTCGAAATATTTCATGGAATCTTAAGGATTTTAACCGTGTATTAGAGGTTTTACAGGATTTCTACGAATTTTAAAGGATTATATGGGATTTGAAAGATTTCAAGCGATTTCACGGAATTTAAAGGATTTTGAGGAAGAGAGAGCTAAACCTTTTTAAGGAGATTTCGCGAGCTTAACAATCTCCATGGAATTCAAAGGAGTTCAAAGAACTTTCACAAGATTGAAAAAATGTTAAGGGATTTACCAAATTTTCAAAAGAATTCATGAGATTTCAAAGGATTGCAAAGATTTCCAGGGATTCAACGAGGTTTCATGAAAGGTCTAAAGAATTATTAACCCCTTGACCTATATTCATTGAACTTACATAAATATTAGATATTACATAATAAAAAAACATTAATAATGATATAATGTGAATAATATTATAAAAAGTAATTTGCAGCCAAAACAGGTTTCAAATAGTATATTTTTAAAAAATAATTAGAAAGAGAAAACTTACGTAAGAAATGCTTTAGAGCCCCCAACCCCCCTCCAAGTAAGGATTCGTAAGATTTTCCAGGACCCCCCCCCCCCAACCTAACGTAATTAATGGACGATCGCTTACTTGTGCTGTAAATATAATTTTTCGAAATTAGTATTTTATTCAACGTATCAGTATTTTATTTGATCTGTAACAAAATAATCGAAAAAGGTGTTTTTTTTTATATTGTTATAGTTCTACCGTATAAAAATAATCCTGTTTCAGATCAAATCGATACAGCGGATTTAGTATCGAGACACAATTTTCACAAAACTATAAAAGTAGAGCTCTTTACGAACTTAATATTTCAAAACTCTCCTGCTGTATATATGAGACGACTTTTAAGATTCACATTAAGCCGGATGTGTAATAAATTTGTAAACTTCATGTTTAAAGATCTAAAAGAAACATTTGCGATGCCCGAAAATTACACTTTTAAAGCTTCGAGTTCAAGTTTACTCAAAAAAGTTCATCATCTGAGGTGATAACTTGGATGCTACTTTCGTCGAAGTAGAGACTTCCAATAGGTAGGTCGTGATCTCAGCGTATAATCCATCTTTCATAAAATTCATATTTTTAAAGGTAATCTACTAAATACATCTGAAATGAAGTTTATTTGAAAATCATTTCAGTATTTTTTTGAATTTGGAACATTTTAAATTATGTTGCAAAATTGCTAAGGTTTTCATCAATACTTCATATTCATGTAAAAATATTATTCATCTACAGTACCGTCCGGTCAAGGATCGCTGTTTCTCAAAATTCGGTAAAATGCTCATAATTTTTATAAAATAAATTATAATATTTATTTTACAAAATACCAGAAGATATACAAATTCTACAAAAAAATTAGCCCTAAGCGAAGTCACTGAGAGTAGAGTGATTACAATAAATGAAGGGTATCACGAGATAACCATGTAAGTGCCCCTTTTTTTCAAATACGTTTTATATCGAGTAAAAATAATTCATCTTACAAATAGCTAAGTCGTTAATCACCCTCCAATTAAGACATAGCCAAGATATGCTCAAGATGTTTTCTAGGTCTTGCCCCTGGCCGCGAGCGAAACTTTATTTTATGTCTTGAAGTCAAACTCAAGACAAGAGCAACAACATTATCCCAAACATAATTATATTATTATCTTATTTATTTTTTATGTATTAGTAAATTTGTTCACCTGCAATAATTATGTTCTTTGGCTAGCGAATCTAAAAGTGATGTCAATTTTTTCCTATCTCCAACAGATCACTAAATACTTGTGCAAAATTACAGTTGTAATCTATTTATGGAGAATTTTATATGCATGTAGTTGTTGCGACCGGCAGGTTCCGAATTTTGAATTTGCAAATAGTTTATTATAAAATTACAAGTTTTATCGGTTGTAAAATTGTAATCCTTAGCAGATGTGGTGGGTTCCATAGTTTATAGAGATCGAAGTATAATAGACAATAAAATTTACAAAGGAAAACTTATGTAATTTTAACCCTGAAAAATGTTAAAGCCTAATTCCTATTGGCAACATGATTTTCTTTAGGAGAAATTCGTTGTACTTATGAAGACTCCCTTTTAGTTCTATTTGGATGCGAAATATTAAGAAAAAATACTTCAGTTGGTTTTTTAATGTCCCATTTTCAAAAAAGATCATAGTCCAAATTTCAGAACTTTTGGCAGCGAACCTTATTAAGAGTAAATAAACCGCCTTGCAGATTTTTATTTTATAACATTATGTAACACACACAAAAATTATAAAAATATTTTGTAGCGAATAAAAGAGTGTTAATTCTGTTATCACTGTCATCAGTCGATTATGAACACAACGATGTCCTCGCGAGTAAAAAAATCAACTTTTTGTCCCATTTCGACTTTTCCATCCGCAACTGGAAAGTAACAAACTCGATTTTCAATAGGTGCAACACCCGCCGACGGCTTGTCACGCACGAGTGTTAACCAGAGCTAACGACGTTCCTCCACTGCCGTGTCGAGCATCCAGTAATTCGATTGGAGAACGAACAGCAGGGAAATTGTGTCCTCCTGCCGATAATACCGTTCATCCAATGACAAAAATTGTCTGCCTGGTAGGGAATAGTCCCTTGTTCTCCTACAACAATTTTGCATCAGTGCCTACGAACTTGAACCGGAAGTGACTATAAATTTTTAACTTACACCGAATAGCCACATATACACTGCCGACCTGATGAAGAAACTGTACAACTGCATTTGGAGCGAACCAAGATATTTAATGAAACGTCTTTACATCTGTACCTTCTAACGTATGAGAGATATTGAATTTATTAGAAGTACTCGCATTTGCCTGGATGTTTGTCCAGGGAAGAGGAAAACTGCAAAAAACCGCATCCCGAGTTCAGCCGGTTTTTAGAAAGTCGAATTTGAACTTAGACATTCGACCAGGACCATCGAATACACATGATCATTCTCGGCGTCAAACCTCCCGTTCGGCATTAATTAAAACGGAGCGAATACACAACCTGGTCGAACGTCGCAGATGATCACCCATCCGAGTACTATTCGCGCACGAAATGGCTTGACATCCGGACTCTTGAGATTTACTGCGCAGCTAATGCCGTCGGTATATATGCTAGATGTTAATGCACAAAGTCGCCGAGAATCCTCAATAAAAAAAACACATCTGCGCAGATGTGCTGCTGAGTCAGGAATCAGCCTCCAAGAACTCCGACTTCCCTAATAAAGAAACGTAATATCTACAATTTTCCGAAAATTAATAAATGACAAAATTATGATGAAACTAATCATTTATAATTGAATTACAATTAATTGTTAAGTTTTGTAAATACAAAATGTATCATTAATACAAAGTAATCAATTTGATATTTTGTTCTTTCAAATCTTTTTGAAAGTACAAAATACAATAAAAGAGTGTACAGACTTTGATCACATTATTAATTGAGTATTAAAACCATTTAATTTCGCTTATCAGTATGCTTAACATACCAAAAAAGTCTGCTAATTTAACGAAACATAAAAGAAAGCAAAAATTAAAATCTTAATTTTGTAGAAATTCGTTTTAAAATATCACAAAAATACATATTAATACCTTTTTTTTCACAAACGAAAATTTTTAAAACTTTTTAAATCTTTCTTTTGTAGAAATTAACAGGAAGTCAAATCATTCGCTTTTATTTTAGTGAATAAAATCGATTTAGACTCGTTGAAGTTATTGGAGGAAAGAGATATTCATGATCTGATACCGGAAATAGGTCCAAGAGTCAAGTTTTTGAAGAAATTCAGTGAACTCTTACAATCGGTATACGAGTTTTTATTTTTGTATTAATTAATATTCATATTAAAAGATATTTTTAAAATACATTTTTTTAGACAGTGAAGTCGATAAACTTCAAGTTGAGATTAAGACGTAAAAGATTAATATACGATTTATTTCTAGAATAAGAAATCAGATTCGCAAGATAGCGTGGAATCGATCAAGGCTGGTGAAAAGGAAAATCGAAATTTATTAGACGAAACAGAAAATAATGAGTGTCTCAATACACGTTTCACAACACGTCTTATTGATCTTTGGAAGTTGGTTTAAGAAATTAAAATAAGATTATAGCCGAAAATGTTTTGCTTGAAAATGATTCAAAGTGAATAATTTGAAATTAAATTATTAAATCACATAATTTGAAATATCTGTTTAAGGGTAGTGAATTGAAATTCTAACCTCAAAGTTAAAATTCCTCAGTTTAATAAAGGAATAAAAGAATTAGGTACCTTTTCGCTCTGTAAACGTACTCTTTTACGAAACAGAATTATGCATAGAGCGAAACAATACTTACTTTTCTCACTTTGCATAAAATGAAAAATTAGAAATCTAAACTCCAAATTCCGTCTTTTCAGTTTACAAATAAAGTATTAGGACTGTATACAATTATATTTTGAAAAATAAGTAGGTATATAAAGCGAAAAAATATTGAAAAAGTATTGAACTTCCAAAATTTTCTATTTTAAATGTTATAAAAACATATTTTAAAGCCGTGGAACATTTCAAATTAATTATCATTTTGACATATGCATGCATTTAATTGTATCTTAAAACTTATTTATTTTTGAATAGTTGAAATGAAAAAGTCAGGGATTCCTAAAAACTTAAGTTTCAATCGTAAGGAAA